>WEDG01003422.1:0-38772 GCA_017591395.1 Schistocephalus solidus | reverse complement strand
CACTCCACACAAAACACATTGGGACTGACCACGCGGTCCGAGTTATCCCGTCAGTTGGCAACCTTCCAAGCCACGGCTTTTAGCGCACCGTGATAGTTTCAAGCGCGTCAGATTGTTTATAGTGAGGTAAATACTTTGAGCTCTCGACCTCACTCTCTCCCCCACCCCCACAAGCAGACCACTGTCCGAGCCGGTCATTTGTCGGATGCGAAAGCGGGCGCAGCTGCTGGTGACCTCGTCTACGTGTACAACGTACACGACCTGGCCCCCCAAACACAAGCACCAGGATTTCACACAACATGGGGTTGAACGGCTTACATCTCACATGTGTGAGATAGCCAGAGGTCACGTTAAGGAGCCATCGCAGCCTGACTCTCCGACCACTAGTCAGCCACTCCACACAACACACATTGGACAAACTGTGAGGTCTGAGTGTAATTGTCAGTTGGAAACCTTCCAAACCGTGGCACTCAACGTAACTGCACTCTCTCCTCCTCCCCCGTTTTAGCCCGGTACCATGACACAGTCAAGATGACCGGAGATGGGAGATGGTGCAGGTGGCTGGCGTGGCCGGAGCCGCCCCTGGGCGTGCCACCACACCTGGCGCGGTTCCCACGGAGTGGGAGTGCCATAAAGGCCACATTGTAAAGGAGCCATTGCAACCTGACTCTCAGTCCGCCAGTCAGCCACTCCACACAAAACACACATTGGGCTGACCACGCGGTCCGAGTTATCCCGTCAGTTGGCAACCTTCCAAGCCACGGCTTTTAGCGCACCGTGATAGTTTTAAGCGCGTCAGATTGTTTATAGTGAGGAACATGCGCTGAGCTGTCAACCTCACTCTCTCCCCCACCCCCACACATACTGTATGCGTTACCTACAGTTTCACTGGAAACTGATCGGTCAATTGCAGTGTTCTTCGTCTCAGCTGGATCTTGAGGAAGTTTAGACGATACTTTACTTGCCACCAATGACGACTATACATCTTCTACCACCTATTCAGAGAACGCGCTGCTACTATCAAGCATACATAGCGAGAACTGTCCTGATTTTTTCTAACTTCTTAATCGATTTTACGTAAAATGTGCGTTCCGTAGCGCTTAATTCGTCGTCTTCGCGTTCCCTCTGATTCTTTAACATAAAAACAGTAAAGGTATACATGTAAGTAAATATGAATCGATAAAAAAAACAGGAAGAGCTTTTTCACTTCACACATCGCACACGCACGCCAAGTGATAATGGCATTCATAAGCGTGCAAGATTTTGCAACGCGAGTAAATATTTCCAAAAGAATAATGGCCAGCTGACGTAAGAGATGCAACCATTGACGTGTCGACTACTATAATGGCGAAAATCCTCTTTTTGCGATATCGCCTCGATATAGCCTTGCTACTGAGGACTGACCCCATTTTCCTGCCCCCACCACTGTAATTATTTTACACAGAAGTCTTTTATAGTTTTTATCTAATTTAATTATCTATATTAGAGCAAAAAACGCATCACCCCCTAAGTGGCATCTGACGTCTTGTCATACGGCCTGGGCTGTGACAGGAAGGATGAATCGGAGAGTGGTGCTAAACGAGATAAGTTTAATCAGAGCTTAATAGGACTAACTGACAGTCACATTCAATATTCAATCGGACCTTTCACACCGCTTACTGAGCGCATCAAGCAACTTTCTGATTTACCTGTTGAACGTGACCTCAAGTTCGCAGGCGTCAAAACGCCCAGGTTGCGTACACTTATATTTTACGATAAGGTCATTATGTAGGGAATAGCATACCTTTAATAACATCATGCAACGGCGGGCCATTCCTTCTTTCCTTGTCCATTTTTATTTGAAATAGACAGCAGCCGAGACCTTATCAAATGGCACAAAGAGCGCAGTAAGTGCTTATAATATTGCAGGATCAGGCATGCATATAATTTCCGTTAGAAGCATGCTCTGCTCCCTTTGTTGCGAGCTGGCCTGTCACCCGGCAGAGTTTCAATTAATCCCTTGTTGACGGCATTGGAGTCCACCACTCTTTTATTTGTCTTTATATTTACTCGATATCATTTTCGCACGTTATTTTAATGTACATTTATATTCGGGTGTACACATTTATAGATACGAATGAGAGTTTACGTATAATGAAAGAGTTATATGGTGAAAACGCGATTGAGGACCGGAGGGCGCTTACAGCAGGTCAGATGCATGCAATAATGGCAGCATGGGTACGCGCGAGCCATCAGTGCTTGAAATACTGGGCGACGAACGATTGTGCGAATAGTTTGATCCAGTTAACCAATCACATTTTCCAAAAGCCCTTTGGAGAAAAGTCGCTATAAGAGTATGTCCAGTTGTTGTACGATACTAGGGGAACGCACGGTTCCCCTACCTAGCTAAATATCGGTGCCCACTTCAAATCCATTATATTTGAGTTTTTGCTCCTTCTAGTACCTTTAATCCCATTAACAGTCTTTTAGTTTAAACTTCAAAATTAACTAAACCTGACCAAATAGCTAACCGTACGTATCCGTAGATCTCTGTACGTATGCTTGCATATACACAAGCATTTAATTGGAAGGCAGTTGCAAGATTAAAAAGGGTGTATTGGAAAACAAATAAAAAGGGAATATACACATGACCATAGAGAAGTGTGTCACTGGTCGTGTGGGTGATCTACTGGTGATGACGGTCAGGATAACAGTGCTGTATTTGAAAAAATGAAATGTGGTGGATACACTCACCAGTGGATTGCGTACTTAAGTTTTGTTTTGTACCCTCTTGGCGAGGGTGTCAAGCGGCCGTTTGAGTCACTTTTTTAAAAAGTACTGGAGGTCAAAAACGGAGCCTTTCCATGTGCATTCCAGACCGCAAGCACTTATGTAATATAGAGCAGTGAATGGCACAATAACACATATATATGATCATTTCATAAAGTTTTGAATTTGACGACCCTCCTTCATTTTGTGGTCCTTGAAATTTATATGCAGGCATAAAACACGCGCTTGGCGAGGTCAAAAATTTTTCGTCCAGCAAGACGTGCAATCCAATTTATAAGGATAACTTGCATCAGCTACCAGTTGAGTTTGGTAATTACTGCCCTCTATGTAACGTGTTACGTATTCTCCTGTATTATTCCTTCTTTTCGTTAGTTTTTCCCTGAATATCTTGATTCTTTTCACTCAGTTTTCCACACTTTACACAAACAGATTCAAATAAAACTTAGTAGCGCATTTCTCTTATATATTCCTGCAAAATCCTCAGTTTTCTTACGTCCGATTTTGTGTATGCATGATGGACACGTAAGAAGCTAAGTTAAAATGCAATTGGAAATATTGTATAGACGAGAAAAGCACCTAACTACCACCCAATTATCGCTCGTTGGACGCTAAAGATAGTAACAGTCTAGAACTTACATAAAGTTGTTTGAAAGTAGTGAACACTTATGCGCAAACTTCGGATATGTGTGGTGTAGCGGACGAGGGAGCCGAGGGAGCCGAGGGTAACATAAACCGACTAACGAGAAGTACTGGGAATAAATCCTGGTTAAGACTGAGCTGCATAGAGTTGTCAAACACGTCAGCGATCAGAGGGAGAAAGTATTTGCAGAGTCATAAAAGTATAATACGAACCAACCAACGCCAATTAATTATATAGTAATGTAAGAAATGTGCAAAAGGGACGAGTTCCAGTAAAGGATGATCTGTCTGTATCAGATGTGGCAATGAAACGTCTTTTACGCAACCGGTGGGAATTCAGCGCTGTGGGCAACTTCATGGAAGGGCCGTGCGGAGTGCCGACGTAGAGAGGGGAGAGCGTTGCGACGGGTTGCGGAAGAAGTGTGTCGGCGTTTGAGATGGAAGGGCACTAGTTATCTTCACCGATATGCAGTTACACCATCCCAGATCCGCGCTCAAAATTGACCACTCAAATAGCTCATTCCCTCTAAAACCGACCACTCGCGCAACTTAACTCTCCTCTCGCTTCGTCGGAACCTCCCACGGCCCTTCCCTGCAGTTGCCCACAGCGCTGCATTCCCCACTGGTCATTTAGCAGGCATATAAGCGTCACTTCCCATCGAGACATGTTATCTTTTGCCATAAAACAACCTTGTCGTGCATTTCTCTCTGTACTTTAAATTCTATCCGCACTCGTTCCTGTTATACATTGATAACTGCTGAATTCTCGTTTTTCCCTTGACGTCCAGATGAGTGCTGATGTTTACCAACTCTTTTCAGCTCTGAGTCTGTCAGGATTTATTCCCAGAGCTTCAGGTTACTCGGTGTGTGTTATCCTCGACGTCGTTGGCCGCCACAGGGTAACCGGTAGCGCGCTTTAAGTTTAGGGGGATTAAGCCAAAATTGGGAAACTGGTTAAATCTCTACCCATACGGAGCGCCCTGGGGCTCACTATAGAGCCATTGCAGGCAGTCGCTCCATCTTATCTATATATACCACTTGTTGGCATGCGACTGCCTGCGATAGCTCTAAATTATGCCCCAGGGCACAATGAAACGAGTATGTGCTGTAACCAGATCGATGAGCACCGCAGTCCTTATTCATACTCCCGATCACAACTAACAGGGCATCGGGACCGCAACTCATTGATAGAGTCCTACGCTCGAGCAAAGGTCGAGGATTCTAATTAGGTGATCCACGTCTGGTATTCGGTTTGACTGGCTGATGACGGCTAATAAGCTAGAAATGGCCATTCCGGTCTCCATTAGCTCTGTCGGTATCACCTCATATTTATGAATAGTTGAGGTATTGTGCATTCCGAGATGGTAAATGAAGAAAGAAGGCTCGTCGGAAAATCGAGGTTTACTCGTGAATTTTCAAGCTGGTTACACCCACCCGTCGTCAGACGAAATGAGAAGTGAGGGTTGGGATTGTCACACTGGAGGGTTTAGGGGCACAGAAGTTACATCGACAGACTAACGCAGACTTGTAGTTTTGTAAGAAAAAAGACCTTTCATGTCCTTAGTGTGTTTTTTACTGTAAAAATTTTTTTGCAACGACGTTTCTCGTCAGCATTATTAATCGATTTACAGTTTTGCATCGTTGACTTTACGTGATTTCCGCGTACGTACGGTTCATTCGTATGTATCTTTTGCCCAGCTTTACTAGTAATCGAGGTGCCTACTGCTCGTTCCGATTTCCGTCCGTTAAATACATTCCCCTGTAAATAGTGATTTCTGCTGCAAGTTTCCTTGTACTAGGTCGTGGTTGCTTTTGGCACCGATAGTTAAACCATCCGTAGGGACTAGTTGTTCCTATTCTTATTTTTCTCATAAATGCTTCAAGTAATGCTCTTACTTTCCTTTATCCCCCTTTTTCAGATGAGTCCTTTTCCCTTGGTACATTTTTATCCACTGCATATTTTATACTTGGTACGGCTCCGGTCATGACTGACTTAGGCGGCCTCGATGATGTAACGGATTGTGCCGCTCATTTCGTGACGATCCGTGACAACAGATCTGAACAATTCAACCCATTCTCTTAATCGATGGCGACCAAATATCAGAAGTCCAAGAACGAATTTCAGGTCTTGACATACCGTGTCGAGACAGGTCTTAGGTTGATTTCTTCGACGCCTCCAGGTGTGCACCGGTGCCAGATCGAGGGCAGTATAACTGAGTTCGTCAGGCGGACGACGGAGAGTGTGCCCAAACCACCTCAGTAGTCTTTCTCAGATGGCCTGCGATATCCTCGTGATACTATCACAGCGAGTGCGGACTGTCTCATTTGAGACTAAGTCGGTGTACTTCACTCGAAGGATGGTCCTCAGGCACCGGTGGTCAAAGACCTCAAGTCTTCGCTCATCTTCCACACTCAAAGCCCAGCATTCACAACCGTAGAGGAGGACTGACCGGACAGATGCACAATACATACGAGTCTTCGCGGTGATTGAGATGTCGCGTCGGATCCATAGCCACTTTCTGACGACTGAGAAAACCTGAAGAGTAGGGCAAGAAAATGTCGTCTAATCTGTTTATTCGGCAGCAGCTCCTCGCTGAGGTATATGAAACCATCTACTTCTTCAAGTTGACAGCCATTTATCCCCAGGACTTCCTTATCCTGGCCAGGAATGCGGCTCGAAAACAATTTAGTCTTCTCACTGTTTATGGATAAGCCGACTGCAGTAGCGTTCTCACTCATGCTTGACATCGCAAACTGTAGATCATGAAAGCTTGAGGCTAGCGAGGCGTAGTTTAGATCAGGCAGCTGGCTTCTGGGTACGAATTCCATCGTCAAAACCATGTAGGCCTCTTCTATGAGTCCACTTAATACCGTAATTGAAAAAATGGGTGACCCGATGCAACCTTGTCAAACAAAATATCGGATATTACAGGGTTGTGAAAGTTTGTTATGGACAAAAACACATAGTGGAGGGACGATAGTAGGCCTTGATAATGACCGGTAAACCATCATGTTCCATTATTGACCCCCTGGGACCCACGATGAACGGAATCGAGCGCAGCAGAGAGGTAAATGAAGCGGACGGTTATCGGTTGCTGGTAGCCACGGCGGAATCCCAGGATGCACCTTGATGTAAATATATGGCCCGCACGTCCACATTTAATCCAGAACCTAGCTTGGTCGGGCCTCGTCCTAGAGTCACGCATAGATTGGAATCTTCTGAGAAGGACAATAGTAAGGACCCTAACAGCAATGTTGCTGTGGCTTATGCCGTAGTAGTTCGCGCACTTTTTCCTATCGCCCTCCTCGACCACAGGCACAATGATGCCCAAACTTCAGGCATTGGGAACTAATTCATCTCTCCACGCTTGCCCAATCACCTCTTAGAGTCAGGTCGCCAGACTGTCGACACAAGCCTTGTAGATTTCTACGGGAATACCGTACTCCGAGTGCCTTGTTGTTTTGCCGCCTCCGTATTGCATCGGCAACTTCTTCCGCAGAAGGTTGGGGGTTGGGGTTTCGCGGAACACTACATAGGCTGGGGAGGGATGAAGTACCGCTGCAGAGCATCTCGAGGGTGTGATTGGTTGCGCATCAAAGTTTAAAAGGTTCCTGGGGTGCCCACGCCAGTCATCAACCTTGGCCGAGTTGTCAGTAATAAAACTGACATTCACATCGTGAACAGAATCACTAAGCGTTGAAGGGTTTATCATTAACTTGGCGGATAATTTGGTAGTTTGCGAATGTCACCAGCGTTTGAGGCCTACTCCATGGTTGCTGTTTCCGGCGGATATTTTTGCCGGTCATCTCTATCCGACCTAGTGGTCATTTTCCCGAGTTGGTGGAAGGAAGAATCGTTGCGGGACCTGCCTCCAGCCGTCTGGGCAGACAACTTCAGGGTTCTTCCTCTTGTCCAATCACTGTGGTGCCGCTGGGTGATTCCAATAATTTTATCAATTGCCCCATAGGCTGATGTCTTCACTGATGACCATTGGTCACTACTTTCGCCGTCTACTCGGGTTATAAAAAGGGCCGGATTTCTGTGCTCAGCAGGGCTAGGTTGTCGGGTGGCCGGGTTTCGGCGATATCAAGGCGTCTCGCAAGAATCAGCCCGCTTCATGTTATTCGACAGCACCGTTCAGCCAAGAGACCAAGATGAAAACCATCTCCAGTTATTTCTTATCTAGCAGTGACAGAGACGTAAAATTTCTTCTCCAACACCTATTTTGGTTAAAATGCATTGGGTAACGAGTATGAAAACTCCCGCAGTGGCGAAAAATACCTCACATCGGCCATCCATTTGTTACACAGTCGATATCCAGATCGCGTGCAGGTGACTTCTCATTCCTTTTTCTGGACCAAGACGAGCAAAATAAGCCTTTGTTTGTTGTGGTTTTGGAGCCTGCGGGCTGCCGTAAAAACCAGGTGTGCCAATATTTGTTTTCATCCCGCACGTCTCTTAATTAGCCGCACATTCTTCGTTACAAGATGGCTCGTTGGGCAGGATCTGATGAGCATCTTTTATATTATCCTTTTGGTTGGTACATATGGCTGGTGGTTTGAGTCGAGTCACCAGTTAGCTTCTTCTGGTAACGTCACCTAGAATGATATCCGACCTGAAGTTGTTGCCCATACTTGGATTTTCGGGAATACAACGATATTTATCAAGGCGTTGCTTCATCGTCACAGCTAGGTACTACTTTGTCAACCTTCGCATTGTTCCACCTTCTCTGTTATATGTTTGTTATATATTTGCAGCCGGTTGCTCAGTGACGGGATTTTGAACATGCATCATCCAAATCAGACGCCCGTGGTGCGTGATTGCAGCAGCTTAGTTCTTAGCGATTTAGTGACAATTTGGTATAATGCTTTGCTACGAATATGTAGACTCTTGCGTTGTTTTCATATTCTTCTGTTGAAATCTGGTCAGGAATCCACATTCCAACAATCCTAAGCAGGTGGGCGAATACAGACTCTAAAGCCACTTATTTCCATGCAAAAAATTCTGTTGGCATCCGTTACAATTGGTGTCGATATCAGAACACCACAGTATTGAAGCCGGTTTCCCATTTTTTGTAGGCCTTGTAAGGCTGTTTATTATCCTAGCATATGTCCTGCATTCCATAATAGTTTTCCTTGAACAAGCGTTGTTGTTTTTGCGTGCTAGTCTGATAAGTTCTCTGATGATGACGTGCGTGAAATCCCACAGTCCACTTCGGTTGTGCTTAACATGCGTGTCCTCGGCCATTCGCGTCCGGAGTAATCTTCTGATTCCTCCGACGTAGTTGTTTTGTACACAACTGCACCAGATCCGGCAAATGACGCCAGACGTATCCTGCCGTGGCAGTGGGTCCTTCGACCTCATAACGCGGTGGCTGATAGTTGCTTCTGTCTGTGTGCAACCCCCAACTCCAAGCGGTGATAACCGCGTGGGCCGTGAGCTGCTCAAGTCATGGTTCTCAGGCCCACAGTCCATTAACAACCGCAATGACCTCCCGTTTCCATATTATGTGTTGAGGTATTGCCTGAGCAGGGAATGGTTCACGTAGGAGGACGTGGGTGAACAACACCTCCAATGACCGTGAGCCAAATTATCAGGTCATTTCCACGCCCACATCCAACATAAATGATGAAATCACGGCCATTAACGACTTGGATGTCGACGGCCAAGTTATAATCGCATCAATTACGCCGTTAAGTGGTGATTGCGAGAGCTGCTAATTGTAGTACGCATGTGATCGCGTGGCCACTACGTACTATAAGTACTGCTGACCTTGTGCATCTGTCATTATTTTCTGCAACTCTCCCTGATGATGGCTTGGAGAGAAAATCCGATACGTTTGGCCAATAAACACCATGTTCCAGTAATTGTCTCTTCTTCTCCATTAATAGCTGATTTATCTTCACAGAATTAAATCTTCACTTAGATGGTACGGTGGTGAATTCCATGGGGAAAGAATACACCTTTCTGGTGAGCTGGTTTTCGATGACGAATGTAACTAACATTACGCCTCTGTCACATGTGACGGCCGCTCTAGATGGATGCGTAATTTGCAATAATCTCCTTCAAATTTTGTTGTTCGTAGATGTGGATGTCACTGTGTACGACAGTGCGAAGCCGCGGACGACCAGGACCGCTCGAATTATCTTGTGCCATTTTGTAAACCACGCAGTAGGACTCTGCTAGCTGGGATAAGCCTTAAGGGCAGTAAAATCTCCCTGACTCGACATAAAGCCGTTTACGTATATCACAACATTTCTTGTTCCTAATTGAAGAGAACAGGTGAGTTCCAGGATGCAGTTCAGAGAGAGATAAGATGTGATCGCTTGAACAAAATGCTTATTGACCTGACGTTTTGGATTCTCACTCGAATTCACCACCAGGGACAATCGCAGATAAGGGTGATTAAGGCACAAGGTACGTAGTTTTCTATAAAGTAGTGGCCACGTGACCATATGCGTACTACAGTTAACAGCTCTCGCGATCACCACCGGGGTCGGGAATAATACGATGATGGCTTGACAGTCTGCTTCCGCATCGTTACTGGCCGTGATTTCATCATCCATGTTGGGCGTTGGAGTGATAATGACTCAGCAATTTGAGTCGCTGTCATTGGATGTATTGGTCACTTGCGCCCCCTCCTTTCGACTGGTTCTCCTGCGCAGTCGAAGCTTCAGTACAGAATATGAGAATGGGAGGTCATTGCGCTTGTCTGTGGACTGCAGGCCTCAGAACCATGACTTGAGCAGCTCATAGATTACGCGGTTGCTACCTCTTTGCGAGAATTTTGGCCTTGTGAAACTTCAAAATACGACTGGGACCCGTTGAGTGGGCTGCAATCTGTGATCTAGCGTCTTCCTTCCTCACCGCTACTGCATCCTCGGCGATTCGTGCGTAGAATGATCTCGTGGGTTTGCAGACGTAGTTGCTTTGTCCAAAAGTGCATCAGCTCCGGTAAACCGCTCCGAACGTTTCCTGCCGTGTGAGTGGATCTTTCGGCCTAATGACTCGGCGTCTGATGGTCCTCTCCGGCCGGTGTGCAACCCCAACTAAAAGTGGAGTGCAAAGGCGAATTCCGTCTTATTGTCAATGAATTTCAGTTCGTGTCGTTGATATCCGAACCAATGTCCTAAGTTTGAAGACCTCAGTTCCCCGGAACTCCACAGCTCATATCTGCTTTGAGGGGCTCTAGCGTAGATAACCTCCCCCATCCAACTGTACCTTTGGGCCTATGTTTATAGTCCAAATAAATAGGTCGATAACGGACACTAAAGCCTTCTTGGGTTGCCTACAGCTCTCGACACGGAGCTCGGCTGATTTTGGTAGGTTGCTCCAGAAGATGTTTTACCACCAAACAGGCTAGGAATCCGCTAATGAATTGAGCCCTTCACTAGCATAATGGTTACTCGCAGTAGGTGAATTATTAGGGTGTGAGTTATTTTTACCTGATTTGCAAATACACGGATACATATCGAAGTTGATATTATAACGAGGGGACAGCGTTTCTCATTCTGATGTGATTGGAAGACAGAATGCAGGCGTGTTCTAAAAGTCCGGTCTAGAGCCCTTCCAGGTGATCTCACAGTGACTAGCATTTGACCGTTGAGGACGGAGAAAAGACTGGGATGGTTAATCGTAGGTTATTTTCCGTTGCCATTCAAATTTACCCCAACGCATCCAGGATAAAACTAGGCATTGGGCCTAGCGCTACCATCTGAGCTACAATTTACCCGTCCAGCTGTCGTCAGTGCCATTCAAGATCACATGAGAATTAAACTCATCTTTCCAACTCAAATGCAAAACAAAAACAAACATTTAACCGCGCCTTGAAACTCGTTTAGAGCTTTCACAGCTGGTCATGGATTGTCATCTCGGGTCTTCCCAGCTCAGGTTCGGCGTATGACCTCTTTGATGACGGAAATTCAGCCAGTCTTTTCTTCATCCAAAGTGCTCAACTCATAATCATTAGGGTTACTCAAAGTTTAGCTTGCTTATATTTATTTCGATTGCCGATAGAACAGCTATAGCTGGCAACCTCCACAGCAAAGTGGACCAGCATGTTTTGTGTCCTGCATGGATTTAACTGTCGGCTACATGTTTGGACGTCTGTATTCTCTAGAATATTTTCGGAGGACCAATGTCTACTGTAAATAACAAAATGTCTATTTTCAAGTGGCCTCGGCACAATATCGAATGTTTAACCTTAAAAAGTGCCACTAGATTGCGCTTTTCTCGTGGATCTACACACTATCCCACGTGTTTGTCTTCCGCCCTTCCATCTCCCGTCTCCCTCGTTCACCTCCCTCCTTCATAACTCTTGTTACTGTCATTTTCACCGTCCCTACGATAATAAACTCCTCAGTCACCTACTTGCAATTACCACCGTTACAATTAACTGAAAAACACCAATAACGCATTTCATTCTGCCGTCTTCCCTTGTTCAGTTGAGAAAAATCCTGTCTATTCTCTTCAGGCTAATCTGGACAAACCGTTGAGCGTTCTCTCGCAGTCTATGCGGAGAAAGTTGCTTAAATACTTTGCTGCTACAACAGGGATCTTACCTGGGCACTTGCTCGGCATGGATGTTTCGAGGTATGTTTACGCAAGCCTCACTTCCTACTATCTATAGGCTCACTCTCCTTTACTTTGGCATTGGAGGACTGGCTGTGCTAGGCGACTTATCAGATGTCGACAAACAGCATATCATAGATTTCGTCTATGCTCACCAGATCCTTCCTTCCAATGGTACGATCATCAGAAAAAATTGGCCACGGAAGTTCTATATTTAGGCAACTTTTATGTTCTTTTTTAAATCTACTTTTAACTTGCTGAAAATTTTCTCAAGCGGACAGCTTTTATGAAATATGTAGGCTTCCCCGAAGTGTTGAATTATTTCCGCTTATCATTTTCCTCTGCAAAATGGTCTTAGGACTGTAGGATAAGCTTGACAGCCTACATGTTCAGTAAACTGATATGCACAAATTAAGGACGCTTTTTCTCTGTAGGGGCATTTTGTCGAGCAAGGACGTGCTTGTATGACGTATGCTAGTTTACTTGGCGCAGTAAAGTAAGCAGTCCACTGGCGGGACAGTAAAGCAGGGAAGATTAAAGATGCGACCTTGATATTTAGAGGGCTTGCTGGTCACCCTTTGGATAGCAAACCTCCTTCGTGCTGAAATATTTCACCTTCTACATTTTTCTTAAAATATTCCCAATTATGGAGCAGTTTAAACGTGAGGTTTTTATTCTGTTAAGTTTTCTCACAATATTTCCGAATATGGTTACCTATTTTGCCTGCTCTTTTCGACTAAATCATAAAGACTCAACTCGCCAGCAAAGTTACCACTCGTAAAAGTGCATTTAAAAAAATTTATCTGGACTTCATAGATAGTAGCAAATGCAATAACTCTGAACACGAATTTATTAATTCCTTACGAAATTCCCTGCTGTGCGCCGTATTGTCGGACAATAAGCATGTTCTACCAACTGGTTGAAAATTAACAAGCAACTGATAATCTGACACAGCGTTGGTGCCATTAAGATGAAAACCAAGGATGCCGGAATAGGCAATTATAGGTACTTGTTTCAATGGATGTTTTAGGGGGTTTCAACAGCGGCACCTGCAATTTCATCTCCGGGCCACGCTGACCTATGGACGGTCGCGTTTTTCCATGCCTGGTAGTCATGATCATCCGACTTTGCTTTGTAGTTTGACCGCCGCCATTGACAATGGCCATTTTCATTGAAGTGATTTTAGGACTCGGATGATGGGAGGGTATTTTAGCGGCAAGGAGGCCTCCAAAGGGACACTAACCTGCTGGCAATGCAGGTCGCCGGTGCATTTTTAGTTCAAGCATTGTTGGCGTTGCCGATGCTCTGCGCCAACCAATTAAACCGAGTGTTTTGAGTCTATTTGAACGTCAGGTAAGTTAGGCAGACTCGGGAGTGGTTTTGCAGAAGACGGTGCAAGCGGCAGTCGTGAAGAACGTGCATAGATCCAGGGCTTTCGGCTTCTGTATCGAATTCTCTTTCTGCTGTACCCCGCATTTGATTTACACACGTCGTGCTTGGGTGGAGTTCGCCGGGTCGAAGAACTAAAGCTTCTGGAGCTGGAATGTCGTTTGTGGTGGCGGGCTTGCTGCGAGGATTAGTATGTTGCAGATTTTGTTCGCATTTTGCATGCCATTTTCAAGCAAGTATCGTTTTTAATTTATCAAGAAAACATGTTTGAGCCCGCAGAGGGCGCGAAGACGAGCTCTTTGGTCAAGTAGAAGCCTTTACACAAGGTGCGCGTTAAACAAATTCTCTCATTACCTTATTGAGGTAGTTTACTTATCTTGTCCTCGGATATTGTAACCAAGACCGGCTGGATTTTCGTGCCCTAATAATAAGATGCTAATGTTTATTGCCGTACCTTTCATTGCCAGCCGGCAGTTGCCTAAAGGCCCTAGGTGGCAAACGAATGCAGACATTTTGGTTGTTCCACTCACTGTAAGGGTTACGACTTCACCCTCTCCGGGCCGTTTTTGTCCCAATCATCCTCGATTGTGGGACTAGTGTGCGTTGCCAAACGAGCAGCCAAGACGCCCTCGTGTTAGATCAAACCGGGGTCACATTGGCCTTCATAGTAGGCGTTAGTGAGGTTGCACCGAGTCCATTTTCGTCTTCATCTACTGACATGCATGTATGTGACGCGCGCGCACGCGCTGGAGGGAAGCTTACACCACATCAGTCATCGCGCCGTATCTCGCCACTTGTCGACCGACATATTCAGACAAGCTACCGATGTGAGGGAAGAAGGAAGGGCAAGTGAAACCGATATTGAGCTGCCTGTCCACATTCTAGTTGGACGTATTCTCGCTCCTCACGGTAAGCCCCGGTTTAAAGCTTGTCAACCAACTCGTACGGACCGCGATGATTCTTTACTATGAGCTTTGGGCACCTTTAAATCCTGTGACGTCTGATAGCCCCCCTAGTTGAAGTTTGATACGTGGAGTTGGGGACCGGGTCGCGTGTGGAGTGCCCAAGTGGGCTGTTTAAATCTGTTGGTCACTGTATCCAGGTCTCTCTCTCGTCGTCCAGACCCTCCCTATCAGAAAGTGGTGTGCTTGAGGCGAGTCAACTGATGTAGTACAGTGCTTGTCCGCTTAATATGCAGGTCAGCGTTATACGTCATGGCTTGCGATGGCCAAACTATAAGAATTAGACAGATCAGTAACTCGAAAAATTTCAGTCTTTTTAATATCCGTAAATACAGTCTAGTAGATGTTTTAGAACTAGTGACTTGCCCAGTAAGTAGAAATTCTTACCTTCATATTTCTTAAAGGAGACGTCAAACATAAAGAAACGGAGTAATTTCGGTTCCCGCATATGCAAGGGCCATTTAACTACTTCCTTTTGAACGTAAATCATGCCACGTAAAGTCAACTCGCATACTCTCCACTTAATCAATTTTTTGTGGAAAAAATAGCTTTTGGAGACAGCCGCTGTGGATTTCGGGGTTCTGCTTTCATTGGTGCACCCCTACACCTTACCGGTGAGCCGAAACCCGTCCAACCTCTACCATATGATGCCAGTCACGTGACCATGACCTACTCGGCTCTGAATACCCTCCTCATACTGGGTGACGACTTGTCACGCGTGAATCGTGACGCTGTGATGGCAGGCATCCTGTCCCTTCAGTCCGAAAACTCCAACTTCATAAATGCCAGCGTACTCTGCCACGAGTTCGATGCACGTTTTGTCTTCAGTGCTGTTGCCAGCGCCTACATTCTTGACCAGTTAGACAAATTGGACATCGAGGGCTACGTTCGATTTATCACAAAATCCTTGGTATGTACATCCCATTAATCGCACCCTTTGGAATGGGACTTCTGTCAACCTCCACAACCACACCTATTTATTTACCCTTACAACTCGCTTTTATTCTCGTCTTTTAATTGCATCTGCCTTTCAGCTCTGCTTCCGCTAAGCGGATCACAGCCAGTTAGACAGGATCACAAGGGTGCACTTTCCGCATTCGTATTCCTAAAGTATTGTGTGAAGGGCCTTAAATCAGACCATAATCGTCCTATCATGAAGTCTTACCGTAATTCGGTTTTCTTAGTTTGTGACAGCTGCAATTCGATGAATTTAATGCATCCCTGAGGTCTCCAAACAGATGGTTATGTTTCTCCTACCCGAGTAAACTTTTTCTGCTAATCTCTATGCGACTTTCTCATACCTGTCTCGTAGAAGACTTCTGCCATCTTCGTCATGTTTCACGGGCATTTTGGTAGAGTTAGCTTCAAAGGGTCATTTAGGACTGGAGAGCGCATAGCGCACCACAAACCTACCGCTTGCTGAACGCAGAAAGAGGGGAAGAACATTCTTGTTGGATAGATGAGATAGCAAAACTTAGGGTCCATAAGCCGCCTATGGTGGTCTATCTATGTGGTCTATCTGGCACTCCCAGTCAGATGGGAAGCCGAGCCGCCCGCCGCCTGTTTCCGTGCCTCCCTGATACGCGTAAATGGGCTGTTTAGATTTCTCAGCCACTGCGTTCAACCCTTCGCCTCCTGACTCAGTTTTGCCACCGGTTCCGTGTGGGTGAAGGAGGGAGAGCGTGGCAGCTGCTGCGCGAGTCCGCTGTCACTATAAACTTGTTCACGCGCAAGTCACTGTCCTGCTCCCGCCATGCTGCGGTGGCGTCCACGGGAGATGTCGGCGTTCGCGACGGTCAGACTGACAGTTTTCCGATCCACAGGCTCCTCAAAAATTCTTTGTACGCGGTTTCATGGAACGATATTTCGTTTGGCTCGCAACTTCGCTTATATCCAGGCCATTTATGGCTATTATAAGACCGCCCATGCCTACTCAAATTCCTAGAAGTAACCACCACAGATAATACGCAGCGGGCTTATCGTAGAACTTCCAGTAGAAATCCGAAACCATTATCCTTCAAATTTTTAAGCAGCACACACTAGTCTACCTCTTTTTCTCCTCGTGTGCCAACTTCAGGTTTACAATCAGTACAAAGCATGTGCTTATCATACATCAACCAACATCATTTGCAAAATTTACTAAAACATTATTATATAATCACAATCGCCTTACTGCTTTTTTACAAACTTCAAATTTTTGAGAGTATTTGACAACCATGAAAACCGAGGATGCGACCACAACCCCGAGATTGCTAGTTCTAGACTTCATTGTGACATCCCTCTCAATATCAAGTGGATGTTGTACATGACCAAGTATTTCACAGTGCTTCTCTCTTTTGGAGGCCTGCACAATTTATAAAAATTACATGATAAAGCCGAACCAGCTCCATACAAGCTGTCCACTTGTGATAACGAAGATGAAGTGGCACCAGCGGTTACCCAACGATCGGGTTTCGGCATCAACACATGCTCAACACCTTGATATTGCTGATACGTATTCATTTGGGATGAAGCGTCTGCAGATCATCTCCTTCTGGAAGTCAGGTTTTTGCAAAAATTTGAACAGCCTCATGAGGGTTTCGATTTAGAGAGGATTTGTAGCCTCTTGCGCAAAACCCTGTGCGCCAAATTAGGTGGGATGGATGCGAATACCGGTGTTACCTCGAAAGAGACCACACTTCCGTCTGATTGAATCCGCCCACCTCGGAGGTCTACGAAAAATTGGCGAGGAGGGGGGCGGGGCGATCATTCTGCGGTAGTCGAATTGCCTAGGCAGAACTTCAGTTTTCAGTACATCCACTTTGCCAACTTATAGGTAGGACTGTTCTTTAGGACAGAGATTGGCCGCAGTGGGACACTTAGCTTATGGATTTTTTGGCGAACCGTAGGATCGAGCCAGAGTGATGTCAGTATCTTTCATTCGGTGCCCTTCATTTTCCGTGAGCACATTTTTGGGCCAGCGTTCTCTGAGTATTTTATTCAGCCGGTCTGTTGCTGCTGCTGCTTTGCTTTTTGAAATCTGTGCTAGGCTGTAATATTCTCTATCATCGTAGTATTTTAGGTTCATCACAACAGTTGTTCGTCCCTTGTCAGCTGGCAGCGTGATAATTATGTTGTACCTCTTCAGTCTCTGTGCCATCAACTAGGTGCCACGTTGTCGAACGGGGTGTTTCTTTTCGTCGGTTGTTTCAGTTCTAACAAACATAGCTTCCACAGGTGCAATTAAATCGGTCGGGTCGGTATCTGCGGTGTTTAATCAAGTTGCATGCTGTGGCAGTTGTAGTTGCTGCTCTGTTAGCTCTTAGAAGAGAGATTATAGACCAAGTTTCAGCTTCCAGCGTTTGCTGGTTTTAACTTATAAAGTTTTCTTTCCAAATTTCCCTCTTCTTGGCTTGTTTGTGATGCATGAAAGCGCACTTTGTCTTCACAAGACTGAGACTGTGAAAATACTCCCTTCTATTCTGTCCAATATTAGCCTTGTATTTTTGTAGGCACTGGTGGCAGTCGTCGATCCGAACTCTTATCTGCTTGATAAACTGCTTCACAACTTTTCTGTCCATAGCCGTGTTAACGGGGGCCTTAGACATCGTGGCTTTCGGCTGTCCTGGAGGCATTTATGCAGAAATCAAAGCTGCTCGTGTGTTGCTTTATCTTATGCGGATAATATCTTTAAGCGGTTATCTGTCCGAGGCGCATCGTATCCTACGTTTTCACGAATGGATTCGAAGGTTTGAGCTCCAGATGTTTGTATGCGTAAAGAAGACCATTCGAACACCGAAACAATTTGTTTATTATTCAGAGCTTTTGAGCGTCATACAAACACTTGGAAGTCAAGCCGGCAACGACCCCTCGCAACCGGTAACCACAGGCTCGTGAATGGTGGTAACGGGTTTTTTTACGAAGAAAAAACAGTAAATGGTTCGAAAACGTAGAGGTAAAATCAAAAAGTCGAAAAACCGAAAAAAAGAAGCTATTCAGTTTACGAAGTAGCACGCATTTTGAAAAGCGGTGTCGTAACAGTTGTTTCGCAAAATCTCTAGCAAACCGCTAGCAACCGCTCTGGCACTAGTTTTCCGAAACTGTAGCCAATCGATTTGTGGCTAATTAATGTAGTTAATGACTAAATTATGTAATAATTAAATTAATAAATATTGATTTAGAAATATAGAATTATTGAATCCAAAGAACCAACTCCAACTTGTAATCCTAAGCAGCACAATAGCGCGTAGTCCATAAGTGTCTTAATATCCCCTTCAAAACAAATCACGAACCAGAACCCCTTCTCCCCGTAGTAAGGAGGGCAATGTTGCAATATAACACAGCCTATGGTCCTTACAGCACGCGTCGTATGGTGTGCACTGACAAGACACAAAAAGGTTTTCATAGTCTTTTGGAAGAATTAAGTATGTCACGGCGTACGCGTTCGAAAATGGAAACCGTATAGAGATGCCGAGGAGGGTTAAAAGCACCACGTTGCTTCCCGTAGTTACAATATAATAAACGAAACAAGGCCTACTAAACAATCATAGTAGATAGTTATGTATAATAAACAGAGTGGAGTTGCACAACCTATCTTTACCCCTTGAAATCTTCTCATACACAGATAAATGTTTTCAGCGTCGCAGGCAGTTTTAACTTTATCAGATAGCCGCGTGTCCTGTTGTCCCAGAGTTCGAAATTGTCTTCATCGACCTGCCGCATTTTTGTCGCATTATCGCCTCAAATTCGAATCACCAGGAGTGACTGAAGCGTTTTGAACTGTTTAGCCCCATCGGATGGTTAAGCGACACTTATTGTTTCTTCGTAGACCTTTGAGGGTGGCTTTGGTCATCTGCCACAGCTTGAAGCCCATGCTGGTGCTACGTACTGCAATCTCGCCTGCTTAAAGCTCCTCGGAAAAGCTGGAATCTGTCCTACCAGAGCGTTCTCGTCAACGAGAAAAGCTGATTTACTGGCTACTGCAACGTCAGAAGGTGGGTTTCAATGGCCGCTCAGGCAAGGATGACGACTCCTGCTACACCTTCTGGGTTGGTGCCTGTCTGCAGGTATGACCTCATTCTTTTTATTCGTGGTTTGCCCAATGCGTTAGTAGTAATGACTGATATTCTAGATACTCGTTACAGGTCGGTCAGAGCTTCCCTAACCCGGTCTGTAAGCATATTATTACCATGGTCTCGAGAACTCATCCTGTTTATTTGAACCTTTTACACGCGCATGCTGTTAATATATTGTTCCTTTTTACTTCATTAATTCTCATTTTTCACACTATCTGTTTTATGGAGTTTGCATACTACAAATAACGTGTTAAATATTTTTAATATTCATGCAGAATTGTACCGTTTAAATGGAGTTTTGAAGGACGTCTATCGTTTACTACTCCTCACAGATGCTGCATATGGACCCCTACGTTGACCGCGATAAGCTACTAGAGTTCATAAGTACTACGTGGGACCCCATGGTTGGCGGCTTCATGAGGTCAGCCGATGCAAACTATGTTGGTAGGTTAATAACCTATATTTGGAGGCACAATTTTGTCTTCTTTTCGACATTAGTCATGCTAATATTCTGCTCACTGACCAGTGGTGAAGAAAGGAAATGGTTTATTAGGAAAATAATAAACTTAACCTTACCGCTGAACAGAGTGAAGTAGAGTCATGTGCATGGATAAGAGAACTAGGTCCTCCATCCGGGTGTTCGGTTTTAACCATTGTTACCCCTGGTTTTCTCCGTATTGCAGCGGCCTCTGCAAAGCGCAGGAGACATCCAGTCGTCGCCCGAAGAGGCAGAGGCCGCTGCAATACGGAGAAGAAAACCAGAACTCTGTAAGCAGCTGGATCATGTGATCAACCTCGCATTGCCGTGGTAAGGATTGATACCGGACATAACTTCATCTCCCCTGCCGTCCTGCCACCCCTCCCTGCATGACTAACTGCTGTCCCGCGCGTTGCAGTTTCAATCACGTTTGACAGGTTTTCACTGTAATCTGAACTGGCTTGCTTAGTTAACTCCCTTCCCCCCTCACCATATGCACCTGCAGATCACACCAAAAGTTCATTGCTTTATTTAACTACGAAATTTCATCCTTCTAGGTCGATGTTTAATTGGACAGTTTATCTTTTCTTATCACTAGACTATGACCGTACGCAGTTAAATAAGAGGTCGTGCAGTTTATATGATGTCAATATATTCTGCGCATTTTTCGCCTTTGCCTTATTAAAAATAGTTTACTGTAGCAAAATCAGTCTATTCCATACGTTTCAGTAGGCTGGGTAGGTAAATTGACCCAGGCTTGTTTAAACTCGCGGCTGCCGGTGGGGCCTCGTAGCTCGGGTGGCTAGAGCCTTGGCCATACTAAAGCCTTCCACTTGTTGTGGGTTCTAATCCCACCGAGGTTGTCCAGTTTTTCACAACTAGGTCAAATAAATTATTCAGATCTGCAAAAGCACCTTTGAATTAATAAACGTAAGCCGTAGCCCTACTGTTAACCCTAACCCTACAATTAACACAAACCCAAACCTTAACCCTTTTCCTAACCCTAACCTCAACCATAACCCTAACCTTAAACCTACTTCTAAATTTAACCCTAATCATAACCTTACACCTAACCCTTATTTCTCCGTAATTTGGCGCAAAACCACTTGTATTGCGGGGCACTTACTTTTCAAATGTCCACTTTCGGGGTCATATAAGTAATCCCTACCCTGTGATACTGCAATTTACAGTTTTGGAGAGGATACTGAGATTCTAGTGTTATCCTTCCAACAGCAATCGTTCGCAAACATAAATTTCATTTGAGCACAGCCTGGTTTAACTTTTTTGCTACATCCATGGCCACAATGCCATTTCAATCTGTTGCCCATATTTTATCCTCTTTGCTGCGTTCCTGCCTGAGAATGGTGTCCTTTCTCCGCATTCACAAGCCTACGAAGTGGTAGGTGAGTTGTGACAGGGCGTGATGTACAGAAGTGGTGCAGGTCTTTTCTACACACACATCCGCCTCTCCATGACAGATGCTGTCGTCAAATTAGGCAACATCGGAATTGGCCATTGCGCGTTGTGGCGACATCGCATGATGCTACGTCCTACTCGCTTAACCACTGACGGCCTGACGTCCCTGAGATAGTGTCGCCGGGTGACCCCCTCAGAAGACTGTCAAGTGAGCGTACGCATAGGGGAGCCTGCAGCTTGGGACTACTTTGACCCTGCCCTTTATGACAGACGGCCTAAGCATTCAAGTTTCCCTTCCTGCCTCGCCCTACACCTTTGTTGCCCACTGGTCATAGCAATGACTGACGAGTACCAAAAAAGCAAGTAGTCAGTCTGATAAAAAAGTGAACTGTCTTGAAGTAATGGGTTTTTTTAGGCGCAAATTTGGATAAAGAGTGACATTCAGAAAGAACTCAGGTCGATATGGCCTTCTGTGCCTGAATGGCTTCGCTGGTACACCCTCTTCCATCCATGGCTGCTCGTACTTTTAAAGCGGCTTGCGATGTCTGCAACCTAGTGGACACTGTCCATACGGCGGACCCACTGACTGCATTTAAAGTCCTACTTCGTGCGACGACTGGGCGTCTCCTGCGCTTTGCCAAGGCCGCTGCAATGTGGAGAAGAAAACCAGAACTCTGTGAGCAACTGCAGCATGTAATCAACCTTGCATTGCCGTAGTACGGATCGATAACGGACGCAACTTCATCCCCCCTGCCGTCCTGCCCCTTCCCTTCCCGCACAACTAACTGCTGTCCCGCCAGTTGCGGTTTCAATCAAGTTTGAAAGGTTTTCAATGTAATCTGAATTTTTACTCCGACATCACTCCTTCGTATATTTGTCCACCCTCATTACCTGTTCCTTTTTTTGACTTATCCACACTCGTCCGACCAGTATATAACTTTTCCTGGTACGACTGCAGTCACTGTATTACAAATCCAGGTTAGTGGCTGATTATCAAGGTGGCACAGCGGTTTTACGATACCGCTGGCACACCAGTTTGGCCTTAGCCGTGAACCACATGTGCCGTAAGTGCGTACGCATAAATCCATCTCCAGTAGCAGTTGTTTCTCTGGCGCGTACTTTGTTAAATAAAACGTGAATAAGCTGCAACGGTTGCTGGCCGAGTTCTTTATCTCCTTCTCAATCTATCTCTTATATTACTCCCTTTTGTTTGCTTTACGCCCGGCAGTCGACCCCTGTGCCAGTATACGACGGAGGCAGTCTGCTCCGAGGAACACCTCAAATCTCTGTGTGCCCTCTATTAGTGTAAATAACCGTGTGATCTACCGAGCCAAGGTGTGTCTTAGGACGTCTCGGTTAGGTAGTGTTGCTGGCTCATCGATTTGACTCCACTATTGAATGCTGTTCGTTTTGAACGAATGCATCGGGTTACTCCCTTCAGGAAAATGTGGACCTACGACATGGCTGGCTGAAACGGGTCTGGAACAGCCGCTGTTCCGGTCTCCACTGTCTCCGATTTAGGTGCTATTTTGAGCTTTGAAGGTAAATTCATGCTACCATTCGAGGCCCTGGACTCCGCCAAAGAAGGTCTGCTAATCAGTGAAAGTGAGAAGAAGGCTTTTCAAAAATCTCTGTCTCTTCTGTACGAGTAAATTGTGTAAACAAAAACAGTAAAGTTCAAATAATTTTAAGAGAAGTGTATAGAAGTTAAGGACACCCCAAAATTCAAACCAGACAAAGCGTTTCAGATGCAGGTGTCCATTCTACGTTTTTAACCTTGTAAATAGTAACCTTTTGTTGCAGTGGATGTTTAAGGTAAAGTTGAGTACTTTTGTGAAAGTAAAGAGATGAGGTTAAAAGTTCTAAAGTAAAACCGGCTTCGAAAAGGTGAAGGAACATCAAAAGCCACTTCTGTCATCCATCGGGCAATATGGCCCCGAGTCTGTACGCCCTCTCATCTATAGCCACCTAACGGTGTCAGGGACTAAGTGAAAACTGAGCAGGCTGTAGGAGTATGTACTTCGGTTGCTTATGTAGGAATAATTTGTTTGGCTATCCTGTAAATTTGCCCGTCTTCTGTTTGTTTCGTGCCTTCATTGTTTTACGAAATACGCAAATGAAGCGACCGTATTTTTGCCATATTAGCTCCACTTAGCTGCTGTTTAAGGGACTTTTCTGACTCCGAATTGTGTTTGTTTGTTTCACAGGTTGGCAGTCCGTTCCGAAAAACCTTTATTCTCAATTAATATCCGTTCAAACTCAGGAATTTAAACGGTGTTCTGCTGTGTTTTCAAAAGTTGGATAGTTTTCATTTTATGTTTAATTACTTAGCAGTCTAGGTGATTTTCGATCAATTTAATGCTTCTCTCTGATCAGCACTCCATCTTTGCAAGCTTTCGTTAGGAAAATAATTTCCAATCAGTTTGCCCAGAACTGATGGTCACGCCCAGTGTCGGACAAACGCTGTCGTTCAGTTCCTCTAAATCTCAATAAAAAACCGTGTGGATTTTCTTTTTTGCGCGTAGATCCCCTCCACTCCTTCCTGACCGTATCGGGACTGTCTACTCTTCTGCTGGGTCCAGCAAAGACAAAGCGATTGGGGACCGATTTGACAACCACCCTGGAAGATCTGCGGCTAACAACTAGTCCACCTGGACTACTCACCGATCTGCTCGACCTTATTTACGGAGCTGGTGTTGACGAAAACGAAAAACGGTCATCTGGCGCGCTTTCTGGCCTGGAGTTTGTCGTTCCAGAATTGAATATACCTCAGTCCGCATTTGATAGGCTTAAGCTGATCCATCAAAAATGGCGTTCGACAGAAACCGACGACTTGACTTCATGAAAACGTTGCCCCCCAAGTATTCAATGTTATCCGAGAGTCCGAGTGCCCTTCCTTTCACAGAACCGTCACTCGCTTCTTATTTTTTTCCCGAATACTTGTCCTCTCTTTTCTGTCCTTCGCAACACAGCTGGTTTTTCTCCGATGTATCCCTCTTCATACTCTGTAAAGTTGCTTCGCCTTTGAAAACAAGAAGAACCCGCTACTGATGTAGGCCTTCTGTTCTGTACGCGGTTGCTCTCTATATTTTTTTTGTAATTGGCATTTGGGGCAAGATTTCTTATGTGCTCGACTACTTGATTTTGTCCAAAGTATAATTGACTAGATCTTGAACTGCAGTTTTTGAAGGGCATAAGCGTTAAAACGGCGAACGCCCGATTTAGCTCTCCCAGGTTGTCTTCTTGATGAACTCGTTCAAGAGCGGTGCTCGGTAAATTGGGGGCTTTGAAATACGAAGCCAGGTATCACGTGGACGGCAGCCTTATGTTGGACAGAGGATAGAGTTCCTTGCTGACAATAAATAGCCGTGTATCGGTTTCTTTACTTCTTGCTTCAAGAAAGTTTGTATGTTTGGAAGCCTGACCGGCGTACCACACTGGTCAGTGAGTTCGTAATAGTAATGAGGTCGACTTTCGAACTTTTCGTGCAGTTTGCAGTCATAATCCGGGAAAATTCGCCAGATGGCCAACCTCCCGCATTGCACAACTGGTCATGAATACAGACTGCGCAAGGACTGGTGCAAATTCTTTCAGTCTTGCCAAATGCCATTTATTACACTACAGTTTTGGCTGCCTCGTTAACTGCATGTCTGAGCCTAGTTCTTGAACGAGGTCTTTATAAAATATCTGTTCGTGAATTCCCTTTGCCATGAATCGAGGTTTCTTTTTTTCGTCATTTCTACTGAAGGAGTCACCCCCCCCCTAAATACACAAGTCAACAAAAAATTTATTTTAGCTGTGAGCAACATTAATTCCCTCTGCCTATGCATTTATAGTTACAGTATCTACGACCTCCACTATTAGCACTGTTCTGATGAGGAGGGCATTGCGCCCATAACTGTTTATCTACTTGAAGTTAATCCCAAACTTATACACTATCCCAAATTTACGCTTCTTTCCGAGATTCAAATGAATGCTTCATACTTGTCAACAGGTCTCCTCTAACGCCCTTCGAAATCGCCTTCCTTCGCTTTTCCATCTCTCTCCATGGCTGAAACTTCCCGTCTTACCTCGTTACTATAGTGAGCAGATCCCAATGTCGGCCCCTCCACGAGCGCCTCAGCCGGATGAGTGTTGCATGTCCGGCTGCTTTAACTGTGTCTGGCTGCAATACGCAGAGTCCCTGCTACAGTACCAACTTTCCTTGCAAAGGAATGGGCACCATTCTGATGAGATGTCGGACGTCGCCTTTAACGAAATCAGAAACAAACTGGAGGCCATCGAGGACCAGAACATACGAGATTTCCTCTTGTTTGAGTTTAAACATGCGGTTGATCAGGCGCTCGAAGTCAGCTGCCAAAAGCAGAGTGAACCCACGGACAGCTAATTTTGTGTTCGTCTTTTTCTGTTTTTACCTCAGGCATGACATATTTCTAGACCTTAAACTTCCATTTAGAACGATACTTTAATAGGATACGGCAAAAAGCTTCGATTTTCGTTCTATTCCGTCGAAAGCTGCATCTTTTGCGAAGCACAACGATTTACAAACAAGTAATGGTTACTAATTTTGCTGTTAGTATGGTTAATAGTCCAGTGTTTGTATACGACGGACTGCCCGTTGGCAGCTCGTGAATATTAGGTGAGTACTCTCCGTTAGCTGATGGACTTTAGATCAAACGTTCAAACTAACTTCAGGATTGAAAAAAAATTTCCTGAAGAATTGCTCTTATTTGGCTCCAAGGAAATTAAAAAAAGGCAGTAAAACAAACATTCAAGTTTTAAACGCCTTTCTCTTTTTCCAACAGTACTGGAGTTTCCGTGGATGTAATTAACTCCTTTTGGATAAAAAACCGCACTGAAGTTATCAGCGCGTTTGAACTAACTCGGAGTTTGCGGGGTTCAGAAACCTATATCAACAAATCGGGTCCATCAAATCCTCTATATGGCGAATCAGGCTCATGCACAAATTGAAAGGGAAAAAACTAAGCGGTCGACTAGAGAACATAACGGACAAAGGAAGAATTACTCCGGCTCGTGAATCGTCATTGCGATATATATACCTGTATAGCGCCGACGGAATTTGGACCCATGCACAATAATGCCGGCTACAATTTACACCATAGTATAGTCCACTTCTGCACTTGTCGTACTGGGACTCAAATTACCTGCTGCGGCAGCTCGACGTCCAACAAATACAGTGGAAATCACGATTAAACCTCCGTCATATTAGTTTCAAGGCGGGAGATTTTTTACTGAAGGACGAACAGGAAACCGAGACGTCATTTACTTGCTAATGAGCTCTGGACACGACAGACAAACCCAAGGGATTGGTTGAAGTGGTCGTGCGTCCCTTTTCGAGAAGTACTTCCGGGAAAAAGCAGTGAGATGCGGGTCCCTAATCTGTGTTTAGTGTCTACTCGGGGATGGAATAATCAGTTCTATCATGTTTAACGAGTGGGTGCGACCAGTTTTTCACAACATCCGTTGAAACCAATGCAAGTAAAAACTAGATAGATGTTCGTTCTGTCAGCGCATCGAAAAAGACGAAACATTAGAAAGCATTATGAAAAGATACAAAACTGGAGTGATTTATGTAAAATAAGGGAGCAACTAGACGGAGAAGAGGACGGTGTGGTGGCTACTACAGATCTTTAATGCAGGCGGTCAATGACCAGGAGTCGAAAAAATGCACGATCACAGAGTTCAGGCGGGACCGGGTGCGTGCACCATCCACCATGAACGCGCGCACAGAATTTGACCGATAGGTGTACAGAATCTATAGTGTTTCTTCTGCCACTGACGCGAGGTTGGTGGACGCAGAAAGACTTAACAGGCTTACAGCCACTGCTCTGTAGGCATCATAGCAATGTCAAGAACGCGCCAGGCTGTCCAGGGATTCATTTCGCTTTGGTCGCGACACAATGCCCATACGTGCGTCACGCGAAGCACCTTTTCTGGATCGCCCTCTTTCACCTGCCCCAGAGAATCGCGGATGCAGGAGATCTGTTGCGCCTGGAAGGTGATGATTAACACCGGGCCCTGTTCCATCATCTTGCCCATATGAACCTGACGTACGAAAGGAGACGAAAAAATGTTAAAGACAAAGAAAAACGAAAGCGAAATTTGACCCATCGAGGCCTTTGTAATGTAAATCAGACAGTTTAGCTCCAGGCATGGCTGCGCGCGGAGTAGTATATGAGCGCTTTCCTTTGCTCAACCAGCCACATTCACAGTTTGATAATTAGAATAAACGAAGCCTTCGGCGTACTAGATAATCACCCAGTAAAACACAGTCTTGGGAAAGCTGGGGTTATTGTCAGGACAACCAGCCTATGGTGGCGGGACTGAAACATTTAAGACATCACGATACTGCTAACAGAATACGTTTGACTGATTACCGATTGAAAATTATGAGCAGGTGGATCCCCAGTCATAAAGGATATACCGTCGGTAACTTGTGAAGCTTAACAGCAGAATGCATCTGGCTGAAGGAATCTCCTAGTCTTCAAGTTTAATACTTCGGTTGACCATGATTCACGCTGTAGGAAAACAACGTACCGATCATTAGTGGTTTACGGCAGGTAATACCAACCGGGGCTCATTGAACCATACTCGCGTAAATTCAGCGGCTAGGCTACCGCAGTAACCATGATTACGCTATTTACGCCTATTTTCTGCACTATATTTTATGTTTTTGTAGGCGGTGAGGCAAGTTACTGCCAGAGTACATTTAACCGAGTTGATTTTCTTTATATCTTCTTCGACCTAACAGGTACGTTCAGCACACACCCAAAGGCTCCTTCGAGCCACATCACTCAGAGGCAGCCGTTTTATCGGTGAGTGTGCATTGCCACGGAGTGGAGCAGGCGAATAAAATGATTCCGATTCTATCAGGAAAACACTACCTTCTCAAATCAGATGAATAGGCCAGGATTAAAAGGTAATAAGAAAATGCTGAAAATGTTTGATTAGACGGTGAAGTGCACAGAACATACGTCAATGTTGTGGACATCAAGAACCCGAGAGTCTAGCTTGTAGCCCATCTCTAGAGTCTGTTTTATTGGTGCGGAAAGAACATTGAAGGGCTGTTTTAAGAAGAAAAAAAACATAAAAGACAATAAGTACTGATGAAGACAGCAGGAGACGAGGATATATAATCACTCCTAAATAAAACAACCCCCCAGCTGCGAAATCCAACAGCATATCAAAGCGACAACTGTAAGCCAGACATGTGGGCATACTGGTGGCCTTCGATTTTCAGAAAAGTTAAAAGTTAACATCAAAAAGCACTAATATCCCGTAGAACTGGCGGCGTTAATTAAGCCCATTTCCGGCGAATAAAAGCGTACCGAAATAACCGAGGCGCTGGTAAATCAAGGTATTAAATAAAAATCCTTGACAAGTATCTTGGTTGAACCCGTGAGCATCGGAAACCTGTTTCAGACTCGGAGGTCGCATCCAACCAGGTAAAAAACCGCGTTACCAATTGGAGGTTAAAAGCCGCCAGAAACGACATATTAATGTTAAGATCTAATCATTTAAGATGGAGATCTACAATCTTCAATGGACGGTGCTTGAAATTTACGAAGTAGTAACATCAAGTAGGTGCCCAAGAGCTGGGCGGATAAGCTTATTGTACAAGAAAATCCTCTGTCTTCATGCTTTGGCATTAGCCTCTCGACTTCTTTTTAAATAGGACTGAAACAATCTCAAAGGATGCTAAATGCAGGATTAAGACACAGGACATGTTGCATGCTTAGCTGAAGTTATGGAGTGGAAGTGGAACAACTAGTTGGATGGGACTCCGTTCAAAATCATGTGAACATTAAGAATGAATTACGAGCAAAGTGAAAGGTTTACTACACCTAGCAAACTATAACGCTAGATATCCATTGCGACGTATCAGATTAACGTTAATTTTAACGAAAACCCGATCTAACATGATTTACAGGCCATCAGAGCAGCTTCATGCTTCTAACCGGAAACGGAAAAGTTTGGCCTTAGAATAACACTTGAATAAGCGAAAAGGCTAATATTCATACTTAAATATGTGATAGGAACTCTAGCAAAAGCCATTCCTGGACAAAAACACTACACCAAACTCTTGATCGTGATCACAGTGGCATATTTTCAGTTTCCTTGTAAAAATAAGGATAATGAATGCAAAAACGGACAGGGCGGAAAAGCGAATACAAATCGAAAGAAACGAAAAACCTTACCGCTTCATAGCACCAATCTTTAAGAACTTCCATATTCCCGTGGATGATCGACTATGAAGGGGGAACAGAGTGGAGAGAAAAAAAGACATTGAAATAGGAATGATGACGAAGGGTGCTCATAGTATTACCAGACGTAGCAGCCACTGGCTGACATAGGTTGTCTGTCAATCACAGCAAACATAGGTGTGCGTAATGTCTCCCAACTCACCAAACGAGGCACAGTGGACGCGAGAAAGGTTATTGTGTTTGTCGTGAGTGGTTCGAATCTTCTTCCTCAATTAATATGACCAATGCGTCGCATTTACGGATGCGTCCAGATTTGGCGGTCGGAGAAACAATGATTCCGTGGCGAAATGAGTATCGCGAATGAGGGGTGACAAAGGTTCCATTCCATGAGCTCAAGAAAGAATAGCCCGATTTCCTTTGATGAAACTACGATGGTTTGCGCCGTGTGGATGCATTGTCATTCCATTTGCTCCTTATGCTGCCAAAACTGATGTTCCAACATAACAATGCATTGGCTCATTCTCAGAACAATAGGCATTCCCAACGGCCAGTGGGATTTCTAGACCTCAACGAGTGACTGCCAAAATAGTGGAACAATAAATGCTTTCCCAAATGGACCTCAGTTCAATATGATAAGGCTGGAGGAAATGTCGCAGTTCCTTAAGCGCCATGCGGAGACGAGGTTTGGTTGCAATTAGGAATCCAATATTAATAACTGAGTTAACTTAACATCTACCATTCACTTTAATAAAAAGTTAGAAGTTAGAAGAAGAAAGGCGCCCACATGGTTTACACTAATGTAGCACGGCTTGTGAGGCATCCAGTTCCCAAATTGCAGTGCGTAAGAATTTGTAAAAGGACGGATGATGGGAAATTTGGGCAACTCTGTCAAACAGAAGCATTTAATGTGGAGAGAGAACCCAACAGGTGGTCCTCAAACCCATAATAGACGGTCAATATATTTGGACTACGACAGTTTTATCGGACCTCTGTCAGGCCTTCTAATTTCGTTAGAAATTGTTGTGTAGACTTGGAATGGTTCCTCAGACAAGCCCTGGAGCTCACTTTAGAGCTCTAGGGCACAACGGAACATACATGTTCATTAAGCAGATATATATATGGCAAAAACGTTATACCGTACGTCCGACATATGTACTAGCTAAAAGCCCAGACACGTGTTTCTGCTGCTGCATGACGCAGCAACGAGGGTTTCGGCTCCTCAGTGGGTCCTCCAGCGTACCCAATGCGGTTTCTGGTATATGGACTCCAAAGAATAATCGGGGAAATAATTTCGGAAATTATTAAGTGCAGTATATGGAGCCAGGTGATCTGGACATGAATTTTTAGGGCCAGAACTGAAATTGCAATGAACATTTGGGCCGAAGACATGAATTTTTAGGGCCAGAACTGAAATTGCAATGAACATTTGGGCCGAAGACAATCAACCACTGGAATAACCACGTAATGCCCATTCTACAGACAAATAGTACCACAAGTAGTATGAATCTTATATGGCATATATATATATATATATATATATATATATATATATATATATATATATATATATATATAGCACAAATATGTTGCTAAGAGTGCAACAGGCAAGACGCAGACAGCTGTTTCACGGTCATTACCGATCATCAGTACATCATATGCCTTGTGCAGTGAGGTACATAAACAAGCCAAACAAGTGCGTAACTCACTAATGTGGTAAGGATCTCACTCGATCCCATTTGTCCGCCCGCCAGTTACCTACCGGCGATAAACGAACGTTGTGTCATAGGACACATACCATATATATATATATATGTAACCGTCATATATAATAACCGTCATATTAATGTGGGAACATGTGCATTTAAATGTCACTGTAAAGACGACACGTGAATAAATATTTACATAGATGCAAAAGCTCACCTCTAGGACGTTAGGAATCACTTCCATTCGACAATACCGAACAAACTTTTCCAGGGTGAAAGTACCGTCAATTTTAGTTATTTCATCGAGTACAGTCTGAAGCTCATTAGATGTGCTCTTGCCGCCTAAAGAGAATAAAATAATAGGCAGTTGTGACGAACTACGATAGGAACGTGTAGCATGGCAGCTATCTAAACTGAAGCGAAAATCGATAGACAAACGCAAGCAAAGTAAGGAAAAAAAATTAAAAATGGTTATTACCGAACAGGTCCGAGATTTTGTCAGTCACGAAGCGGACTGAGCGAACTAAAAGATGGTCGCTTTCTTCGTACCGAGTTTTCAGATCAAAGAACTCTAAAATCGAAGATAGGAAATGGATATTGAACGCACATTCCAGGTATAGTAAATCGTCAGCGAAACAGAGGAGACGCTGTCAAGACAGACGCCAGTAAAGAGTAGATAATGATGGATAGAATTTACTCTTAAAATGGAGTAAATGCAATTATGAATTGGGCACCGAAAGAAATTAAAGCACATCAAATATTAGGTGACACAATTTCGGGCGACTCCGTGGGTTCCAACCACTAGTTCGTCAACTTACCACCTGGTCAGCAAATACGCTTAACAGGAATGCTGAAAATGCTTAATCAATAGATATATTGGGGCTGTCCGGGAGATGAGTATGACAGCTTGCAGGTAGCATGTAAAACAGCACTCTGGGTAGATTGTAGAAATCTATCTCGAAGTAAGTTTTGAAAATTGCCGAGCACGGCCGACTGTGTTCTTTGCCGTCAAATCTTTTGGGTTATTGCATTCAGGCAAAAACACCGTGGCACTCTACTATAACAAGTGAAAAGCGAAAAAACCGCAAAGGCAACGGCTACCGAAAGTTTCAACGGATAGCGGATAATAGGGGTTTCAAATACGCCTATTCACGAAAGGAGGCAGCCGATTCTGACTTATAATGACAACTAGGACCTAGAGAGCTCGTTGAGCATACTGACTGCTTTGTAATGTTTGATGGCAGCAGGATGGCCACAAAAAATACTGGCATAAGGAACAAACTATAGTTTAAATAAGCTTCACCCCCTTAACTTACATAACCAAGTGAGTGTCCAAACAGATGACTCTGGTGGGTGCTGTAGTTCAAGCATGAACACAAACCTCCGGAACTCAGACATATTGCTCGTTTGGGCAAGAGATAACTATACCTTACTTGCTAACGTGTAAATATACTATTAAGTGTTAAACTGAGTTTGAAGGTGTGATCATTGGGATAGTACGTTGTGGTCGCCATCCCTCTCAGGCAGGTGCGTTCGTTCGACGGCTAGTGGTAACAGGGTTCAGCGAACCGAGAACTTCTTGACCTCTTCCAGAGCGGTGTCAAACGAAAACTCTTGCGGAGGGGGCGGTACAAGCACTGCACATGGAGAGACGAATAATTCCGAACCCCAGTAATAGAGATCCCATTGAAATGCCTGGTCAGCATGGCGTTAAAGGGACTGTTCGCGTTGACTGGGGTCTAATTTGTGCGCCGTCATCGAGGATCACAAAAGTATGCCTTCGATCTGACACCGTGACAATGATAAACATCAAGATGTATACATGCACGCTGAATGTAGGAAACTGGTGAGGATACAGGCGAGCTCTTGATTACCATGCACGGGAAAAAATTGAAACTGGTGATAAGATGAATAATCAGAGTGGCTGACAGCACTAGAGCTATTCGTCCTAGAGGCCAACAAGGTTCTGAGATCTTCTGGTCAGCAGGATCCTGAAGGGAAACTACTTAAGGCCGCAAATTAGCTCGAGCTATTGTCAGGAGCAGTCTTCAATGTTGAAGTTGAATCAGTTCAAAATTTTGCGTGGTTAATCCATTAGGAGTAGCCAGGGTGTCATATAGGCATTACGATTAGTCACGCCTTCCGTTTAACAGTCACTCGCTGGATGGACACCCAGTTCGATGTGCCAGGATAACTACAAATGAGAATCTTGGCATGGCACGACATACAAAACGATAAGGAAGTCTGGCAAGAACTCTCTTACCACGGACATCAGAACTGTTCGACAGTATTAGCTGGCCGACTGCAAAATGCTAGACTTCACTTTCGGAAAAGACAATTCCGCTAAGAGTTCTCCAAAAAGGCCAAGAATCAGTTTGAATAACCGTCGAGGCAGCAGACTCCTAAGTCCTTGCCAAACTTTTCCGGTCATCCTTATGGACAGCTTCCTGAATTAGGGTGAGAGAAGCTGCACACTGGGGCTGCACACATTAACACTTCTCGTTTGACATACACCCAGAATACTGCCAGTCACCAACGGCTCACTTACACATGTTTTGTTAACTTTGTCGCAGCATGCGACGCCGTCCTTCAGGTTCTCTGTGGTTAGCCAGGTTACGCGACGGATGAGTTAAATCGAAAACATCACGTCAGAAACAGATCCACAGCTCGACTGAACATTGACTTCTGATTACTTTCAAGATTCCGCATTTTCGGCAACAAAATTGAGCAATGCGATCAGTTGAGTTGCTTACTGTCCGGTAATTACGATTTAGAGATCGGAGATGCCACAATACTAATACGCGCATTCATAGACAGGCGAGTAACCTGTCGTTAGACCTGACAATAAGGTTTAATAAAACGGATACTGCGCCGGGCCTCGAACGCGCAGACATGCGTATTGTCATGACAGACAGCTATGACGTAGAATAGATTAACGATTCCTGCCATTCTTAGTCAGGTTTCCTGCCAAACGGCTAGGATAAGATATAGCATCAGAGCAACTGGAAAGGTAAGTCTTGACTCGGTTCTTTAGAATCGTTTGCGACCAGAGTGAGACCGTTCAGAATCGGCCGTCTCCATCAATACAATTATATAGGGGTATTGGTCGGTTCCTGTACACTCGAAAGACATGCAACGCCTGGAAATATTCAATCGGCTGAGTCTGCCTCTCCGATCTCACTCCCAATAAGCAACAGCACTAGCAATCAGGAGCATGACTATTAGGCTCAACGACTGAACAAGCGGTGGACCTGAAAATGAACTTATCTACAATCTTAGCTCACTTGAACTCTCCCCGGTTAACAACGGCTAAAAGCGCTCGGATGAATACAAGATGTTCCAGAGGACTGCAGAGGTATTAAAAATGACCGAAAGAGACTAAGATTTAGGTTATGAATTTTAAATTAGTTTCCACGCATAGAATTAAAAAGAAGTACTTAATTATATTTATCAGAGAAAAGCCAATACTGAACTAGGTTGCGAACACTAGTTCAACTAAAAACGGGATCTAAAAGTAGGACCCAAATTACCTTAGTCGATAAATAGAAAGACAACCGATTCTATTATAAATTTGATTATAAAGTCGGAAAACAGGAATAAATTAAGTGTAGGTTAAACCAACTGGAACGACGAGAACATTAGAGTAAATTGTGATAAAAACTAAATAACATTAGAAAAGATAAAAATAGTAGAGAGGATTTTCGCAAAGTAAAAATTAACGGATGATTTTAACCCACAGGTACTGTTAAGATAAGTTACGAAAAATGTATAAATCTGAGTCGCTTATATCGAATAGTTACTTGATGACGTACTTTGAACGTACTGATTGTTGTCTTTGAAGTCGTCCCACGCAGAAAGCCACTTGGAATCCTTGTGCAAAACTACCCCCGACGATTCTCTACGATAATAAAAAAAAATGTATGCATTAATTAGATGGGCAACGTATAAGGATTTAACTCAAACTATTCTCTAAGGTACTGGGAAAACTTTGTCAGTGCCCATGCCGTACTACGAATAACTCATAGTATGTGGCCAAACTGGCACCGCGTTATTTAAATATACCTTCAAATAGAGAGAAATTCTTTAAAGGCAACTTTAAGTCTTATCAGCGTAGGAAATAGCCGCAAAACAATTCAGACACGGTGTCATGCTACCTTATTACTAAAGACCTTAAAAGTTACATAAATAAAGTCACGAAAAACATCCAGTCAGCGGGTTGTATTCGCGGATCAAGTTACCTGAGCTCCAATACAGGCACCAACAGAGAGCGCCGGCACGTGTTTTACCGACTTTCTTTCGCTATATGATGAAGTTGTGAGGACTTCGTCAAATCAGTGCGTCCCCAGGTGTTCTCTAGCACATAAATATGCCAGTCTTTCAGTGGTGATATTTTAAATCTCGTAAGAGATTACTGCGTGAGTTATAAGCGAAATTTTGAGTAATGCGTTTCCAATTTCGTTTCTCAGGCTAGCATGCATACTTGAACCGAATGGCACCGGTTACAGCGGAGTCACCGCACACTATAATCTACTTACGGAACGTTAGTAACCAAAGGAATCATATTAAAAACACTAGGGCGAGTCAAAATCCGCAGCCTTATCAGGCAGCTGGATGACCTGGGATTCAAAGCCGGTTTTTAGTCATTGAGCGTTGAGAAATTCAAACATCCACCATTAGGACACGGATAAATTGTCCTGCAAGTAGTAAATGAGAGGACGAACTAGGAGGGGACACACCGATCAGGTTACAAAACGTCCTATCTAGGGCCCTTGCAGGCAGTCGCACAGCGAAACTTGCGAAATCGACGTTTGATTTACTCCGGTGAGGACCAGTCGCGAAGAGTGCAAACAATGTACAGCTTGCGTGACAACTGAAAGTGTTAAATACAGAAACACTAATCCCAGAAATCATCTTATATCTAAATATCGGATTTCCGATTCTTAGAAAGCATCACCGTTGTTGTTGTGTGTGCCAAATAAAGCAGTCTGTGGATATAGAAACGGCGAATGGAGGTTACAGCCCGCGAGCACTTCCGTAGATAACAATGTCGAACAAGAAGGAAACAGAATGTAGGCAGGGGATCGAATCTTCACCACCGATATCTGAACGACGTGATAGACGGAATAAAGTTCAGCGTCAGAGTTCTTGACCTATAACACTAAAATAACGCCCAAATAGCCTAAGTATCCAGTCTAGGTTGAAAAAATTTAGCATGAACGTAGTTACAGATGCCTTGTAATAAACAGTGGGGTTTTTTCATGCCGCGAAGACCTGTTTTGAAGTTCGTTAGTCTGCTGTTAATTTGAACAGAAACCAGATGATCAAACGACCGTAGTAGTATATAATATGAGGTCTCAATAAGCAGGGAATTCGCTGTGCGAAATAATAAAGGTCTCCAAGTCGTGAATTTAACTCGGGAGGTAAAGCGTCCTAAAATCCGAAAAGCACGTGCATTTTGAGTTCACGTTAGTAAATCAGCAAACCTGCATTTCAACGTTAAAAAAACATAACGAAGGCCGACAAAATGGGTTTTCCGGACCAGATAAGTACTTATGAGTGATCTAAATGAATCACAACGACTTGCTGTTGAATGAATGAACCTATTAATTGAGTGCAATTCTTAGGGAAACTAAGAGAACGGAAGAATCTGCCAACTAAAACGTTAAAGGCCTACTCAGAGTTCTTCAACGACCTCGGCGAGGTAAAATGGCAAGAAATATCACGAAACGTTAAACTGAGATAACAACGTGCCAAAACTAACGAAAAATGCAAATGGGACTTGCGTATCAGCTTCGACGATTCTCTCCCTGAGATTTCCAGAAAGCTCTTTTCGGGTCCTCGGCTTATCTTAAAACGACGCGAAAAAAGAAGCACTATGGCGTTGAGGAAATATTTCGAACAAATATGAATCAAATAAACTGTGTGAAAAATAGCTATACTCTATACGAACAGTTCGAAAAGCATGAAATAGAAACCTACCTGGTGCCCTATACACAAGTGCTCTGTCAGACTGCAGTTCCTTTTCTAAAGCGGATATACTCTGAAAGCGTTGAGGATGTTTAACTAGGTTACCTCGCGCGCTGATTTCACGAACTCCGTATCACCGATGGAGCGTGATGCATCTTTAAGCTGCTCACCGGCCTTAGAAAGTCCTTCCACACCCTTCTTAACGTATTCATGTTTGGCTATATTTGCACCCTCTTGTTTGATTTTCTCTGCAACTGAGCTGATTTGGCTTCGGAGTTTGTCCACTGTATCCGTCGGAATCTCACTTTCGATTTTTTTCTAAAACTTATATGAAAAGACACCGAAAATACATAAAACTCCCGCATAGACTGTATTTCTTTGGACTTTTTCAAGTTTTTCGGTCTCTTCGCGAAACTTTCGAACGCTTTCCTTGATTTCCGTTAGAGTATGTGATTTAAGAAAACCTTCATTTGCTTATCCTTTGCAGATTCTTCCTTAATTTTGCGCAGCAAATTTTGAACAAAGCTATTTCCAGATGAATATCGCGTAGGAGCCTAAAAATAAAATTTGGTAAAAGTTAACTACCAAGGCTCTTGGACTGCTAAAGACAAGAAAATTTCGAAGACTCGTGTTAAACGCCATTCTGCGGTAAACTCACAGCACACGCGGCGTCACAAGTCCGCGCACTAAACAGCCGAACTGAAGAAAATCAAGTGTGAGTTCAATATTCCAAGTTGTACATTGTATACTTTGATGGTTACGGGCATAGCCGTTGTTGACCATATTAATGAACAATCGAAATGATAAATGCACGTAAATACAGACAACAAAAAATACAGTTAAACATTTTTCATCAAAAGTTTAGTGGTACGATACTCATAAATTTAAATCATGAAGTAAAGCTAATGTTTTGCAGCAGATATTCCTGCAGGGAGAGTCTTTGTTTATTAAAAATTAAGCAGTCTTACTGTCGTTTGAACATATCCACGTTATTTGATTAATTATTTCGCTTGGAAGCGAGTTCCATGGTTGAGCCACTCGCTGACTGAAAGAAAATTTTCGTTGATCTAGGCGTATATATTCGCGTCTCACCTTATATGGATGACCACGCAAGTCTGTTATGTTTTTAAAATCAAAGAAATCTTCCGATTTTAACGAACAGGCATGACCGTGGCTAATTCTGAATGTTCATAGCAGGTCACATCTCATTTGTCTATAGGAGGAAGGAAACATGTTAAGCTTGATAAGTCTTTCTGTATATGACAGGGTCCCAACACCGTCCACCAACTTTGTTGCCAGTCTGCCTCTGCTCGATGGGATCACTGTCTTTCTTCATCCAGGGCATACATGCTGGCATCCCGCATTCCAAATGTGGTCTAACGAATGTTCTGAAGATCCGTGAAAACAGTTCGGGAGGAAAAACTTTGAAAAAATCCCTGATCCAGTGTATGATGCTCGTCGCCTTTTGTATATTTATATATTTTTAAGGGTTAAAGGCACTGCCCTTGATGACCCTATTAATGTAAAGTTATCATTGCAGGTGTACAGTCAATATAAAATAATGTACATTTAAAAATGTTTGAGTCAAAGCATAACAT
>WEDG01003421.1:0-85040 GCA_017591395.1 Schistocephalus solidus | reverse complement strand
CTTTGTGCGGCGCATACGGTTTCAAAATGTAAAGCAAATTTGTCACGCTGCCGGCTGGCCCACGCAAATGAACAACAACGGGCGTCCCGCATGTATTCGTTTCCTAAACGAAGCCGAGAGAGGATCTGATTTGTTTTGATATTGATATGTTGATAGAGAGCCGAAAGGGATGGTTGATAGGCGGATATATAGATTTGATATGGATATTCAAGGATGTTGATATGGATTTAGTTTATCTCTACTATTGCTACTTAATTAGTTGTTAGCGATTGTTTGTATTAATATTTGGTGAGTAATGCACTTAGTTGTTATAGACGATGCGCGTATTGAATGGTCTTTAAGCACTATGTTGATTACTTCAACGTAGCCAGTTATGAAGTTAGGAATATGAATTGTTTGAAAGGATTTGACAACACAAGAAGCATTACAAAGGCATGAAAGCGCGGCCAACAGTATCAAAGAATGGTTTCGCCACGATGATATCCCTGAGTGTATAATCACGTCACAGTTCAAGCGGATAAATCGGGTGGGGAGTGTAACGCTGTGGGTAAATTGCAGTGGTTTCGGACGAGGGGTGCTGATATTGGAACGGAGGGTGAAGGATGATAAGGGCGATTGGTACTCGGGATGGGGTCAGCGTCGAGAGTGGAAGGGGCACCGGCATCTTCAACATTCTATCTTCTCATCTCCCATCCGGATCCTCGCAAAAGGTCTCCTGTCCATTCAAACAATTCTGTTGGGAACTGTGGTTCGTTAAACCTTACCTCAGAATTGTGCACAGTACGCTTGTCTTTGCATCGCATTTAACCAAACTGGTTTCAGTGTCCCTCCACAATAGTGAAAAATGCCATAATTGGCTGTGTCTATAATCCTCCTTGTAATTTGGCTGCTGTTTTCGTGACCTGTGAACTCTTGAAAAGTTACAGCTTTCTGGGTTTTGGATGTCAGAATAATCACAGGAGATTTTAATTTGCTGGAAATCGAGCAGTTAAATACTTTCCGCCAAAATTTTAAATTTGTTGGAACACGATTTATTTTCATGCATGTCTCAATTAGTCAGCCTCATGACTATAAAAGATAATGTGATTTATTTCACAAATTACGTCCATCCTTGCTTGTGAATTTAATCAAACCTTCTATTGTTTGTTCTCTGTGTTTCCTCTGTAAAGCCAGAAATAAAACTTACCTACTTCAATTCAATTTATTGAGGAAATAGACATGGCCTTTGAGTACCCTATTTGTAACGTAAAATTAAGTGTGGTATACAGGAAACCATGTGGTTTTAGGGTATGGTGGATAAGAATATGATAGGTGGTTCATGATTTCTGAGATGATAAATTCAACGGCCTGTGGCCTGTTTTGGGAACATAAACTGTCAGGGCCTTTAAAGCCCGTTTGTGATACAAACGTCTTCGGTGATGCATTCCATGGTTTAACCAATTTGACGAGTAGGTGAACTTGCGCACAGTGCAGTCTCGCCTGCTGGGACACGCAGTTTCAAGACCACGGGGCGGCAAACAAAGAACTCAGAGAATTCCAGGCAACAATCCAATTCTTCACAATGCGGTATGTCTGCAGGAGATTACCACGCATTTGCCTATAACTCAAAGAACAGATTAAGATTAATTAGGGCGGGCTGGTGGCAAGGGTTGAGCTTTGACTTCAAGCATTTTGGTGGCTTCTCTGTACTCTTTCGAGGCAGTTCTTGATCTCGAACTGTCCAGGGTTTCCCAGGCGTGCGCATAGCATATTCCAAATGCGGCCTAATAAATGTTCCAAGTCTTAGCGAAGAGATCTTCATAGAAACTCAGGCTCGTCTGATGGCTATGCAAACCGCAGTGCGCTCTTCGCCACTTTCGAGCAGTGAGACGATGGTTTTAAGAGTGGTGGTCGTCAGCACACCAAGGTCCATTTTGGTTTCCACGTCTTTTTAAGGCTTCATCGTTGAGAGTAACTTCAACTTTCGGCGATCCAGATGGGTTGCCTAAGCGAATTACTGTACACTTATCGACATTGAACCGCAAAAGCAAAATGAGTTCTGGATCCACTCCTCCAACCGAGTTAGGTTGATCTGCAGTTTATCTTCGTCGCAGGGCTCTCGCTACATTCCAGATTTAAATGTCGTCGATCAAAACACTGCCGCTTCCACAGCCTGAGATCCTTCACAATCTTTCACGTTTATGAGAAAACAGTATTGGCCCTAGCACGTTACTGAACACTGAGGACCTCACTCTCGACTTTAGCAGAACTTGATCTTCTCTGGCCGATGCACACAACCTGGCGCCGACCCACGAGGGAGCTTTTGATCCACTTTGAGGGAGGTTATCTCTTGATTCCCACTCTTTCAAGCTTGTAGGCAACCGTCGTCTCGTGCGGCATTGCAGTATCAGAAGAGCCTTTTGAAAGTCAATGAAAGGTGCAATGTGGAACCGCGTGTCTATCTTCAAGCGCTTCTGGATCCACCCTCTGGAGCGAAATAGAGCAAATTCCGTTGTGCATGATCTTCCTTTCCTGAACCCGTGTTGACAGCTTGATAACAAATTATGAGTCTCCAGGAATTTCACCGATTCGCTCTTGATGATCCTTTCCATAATCTTGCCAAGGATGTACAAAGCTTATGGGCCTGTAGTTTTTCACTGACGCCCGGCTACCGCTTTTGTACAAAGGGGAGTCATATAGTGCCAACTTCCAATCGAAGGAAGTGTTCCGAGCTCAAATGACTTTTTGAAAGAGCACTAACAGAAGTGCGGACTTCTTTCAGAAGCTTGGGTGGAAGCTCGTCTGGTCCTGGGGATTTCGACTCTTTTAGTTCTTTTAATTCCTTTTGGATCAAAAATTCTGAAAATAGTATGTGGCTAATGCTTGCAGTCGGCGGGTTATCCACTGAGGGACGAAGGAACCTTGCCTCGTTTGTGAAGACTGAGCGGTAGAACTGTAAAATTACTCGGCTTTTTCCCTGTTTTCAGAAATTTCGACACCCGTGGCAGTTTTAATCAGCGGTATTTGATGCCTATTCCTTGTACATCTACGGAGGTAACTGTAGACTAACTTTGGATTCTGCGTTGCCTTTTGCAGTAAAGTCTTCTCAAATTATCTTCGAGTTTTAAGAATAAGGCTTCTCATTTTGTTTCTCTGTGTTTTATACTTATTAAAATAGGTGACTTGATTAGACTCGCAATATTTTCTCCACAACTTGTGCTTCCTGTTGTGGAGAAAATATTGCAAGTCTAATCAAGTCGCCTATTTTAAAGAGTTTAAAACACAGAGATGAAGCCTTATTCTTAAAACGCGAAGGTGAAAGACTTTGCTGCAAAAAGGACAACGCAAAATCAAGATGATCTACAGTTCTCAGTCTACATTGAGTCTACAGTTACTTCAACTTTGCTCATGTTAAAAAGACTTATTAAAAGAACTGCGGGTATGAAGGCATGCAAATCCCCGGCCCCGACGAGATTCCAGCGAAAGCTTCTCCTCGAACTTGCTCGAGAGCTGGCGAAACCGCTATCCTTTCTGGGCCAGAAATCGTTCGATACGGGAATACTTCTACCGACTAGAAAACAGGGCACATCACACCGCTTAACAACGAGTGGTAGTAGTGCATTGCTACAAACTACAAGCCTGTCAGCCTGACCTCAATTTGTTGCAAGGTTATGGAGAAGGTTGCCCAATAAATAATTAATAAAAACGAATTGATGATTTATTAAGAGAAACCCGTAACCTCTTATCAACTGCACAATACGGCTTTCGTTGGGGAGATCATGTGTTACGAACTTACTTCATACCATGCAAAGCTGGACAAAAGCACTCGAGGCAAAAGACACTGTGCATGTGGCCTACATTGATTTCCAGAAGGCCTTCGATAGTGTTCCACACCAGCGTCTCCTTTACAAGTTGAGAATGTTTGGTATTGGAGGCAAACTTCTTACGTGGATCAAGAATTTTCTCGTTGGTCGTGCCCAAGTGGTCTGTGTAGGCGGATCGCGATCAAAAGCGCACAGTCATCGGGAGTGGAGTCCCACAATGTTCAGTGCTCGGACTGATTCAATTTCTCTTGTTCATTAATGATTGTGTACAGGAATTGAACTGTAACTTTGCTATGTTTGCGGACGATAAAAAATTCTGGAATGTTATCCACAATGCTGCCGATGCAGACGATTTCCAAGAAAATCTTCGTCGATTGGACGAGTGGTCCCGCAAATGGCTCCTGTCATTCAACTCAAACAAATTCACCCTGCTACGTCTGGTAAATCGGAATCAGGTCACTGATATGTGACCCTACTATTTGAACGGTTTGCCACTCCGAGAAGCACACACACAGAAGGATCTTGGAGTTTGGATGAAAGGCAACCTGAAGCATTCTACGCAATGTTCAAAGGCAGCTAAATCCGTCAATTCAATACTGTACGTTATCAAGCGGGCATTTAAAGTTTTCGATGAAGACTGCTTTTCTAAAGTCTATGGTAAGTTTGTAAGGCCACATCTTGAAGATGCGATCCAAACCTGGCGACAGTGGACCCAACAGGACTACAACATGCTCGAAAGGGTGCAGCGGCGAGCCACAAATTTAGTAAGAGGTCAAGGTGAACTGTCATATGAGATTCGTCTAAATAACCCTAAACTCTATCCTCTGAGTTATAGGCAGTTGCGCGGAGACGTGATACAAACCTTCCATTTCGTGCGTGGCATGGATTGCGTCCTCCTATGTTATGACTTTTTCCAACTTGCCACTTCGAATAATCTCCGCGGTCATCCATTCAAACTTGGTGTGCCCCAAGTAAGATTGGATGTGAGGAAGTAATTTTTCCACAACCGTGTCGAGAAACCGTGAAATAACCTACCTGAGGCAATTATTATGTCCCAGTCTGTTGATAAATTCAAACATCGGCTTGACATACATATGTTGCAGCACCACGAAGACTAGGTGACAACTTAACTTTAACAATATCAGTTTACCACGCAAATCTGCTTGCAGTCACTTGACTGTAACTTCTTTACATTGCTTCTTATTCTTACTATTTTTATGAAATAAATAGGGATTTCAAAGGCATAAACATATTTTCCTCAAATACAATGAACTGAACCACTCTGGATTGGGCAAGCTTTTGTTTCAAATTATGATCCACGTATTTTCCACGATACATTGCAAGGCCTAACAGAAGGCCTCATCAATTTCATTCCACAAAAGACCTTTATATAAAATACTGCTTATTCTCCGGTGCCACAATTTCTTCAAATTTGACTACAAATTACGAAAGCAGCTTAGGGATCCGTCCATTTGTTCGTTATCGGTACACTTAAGGATCGCACAAATAGTTGCATTGGCTTCTAAATGAGGATCACGCGAGATAGGCGTAGGGAGTCTCTAGCAATTAGCGGTGATAATACTTCCAGATCTGTTGCTCAACTATTTTTTTTAGAATTTATATTTGGTTAGCACCGGCAAGGCACTGTCCAAGCAAAAATTAGTAACGAAATAAAGTTATGACAATTTGTGCAGATAAAATGTACAAATACATAACTTGTCCTGCTATGTCAACAGTTAGCGATGTTTTAAAATTAATGGTGAACTAGAAAAAATAGGCAGTGAAAAAAACTCCTACCATAAAAATGGAGGCAGAGTTCAATAAGCCTTCATTTTTTAATAGAAGGTAGGAGAAAAAAACTGCTAAGGAAAAAATTGTCAGGTGGTAGAATAGGGTAATACGGTAGTAGCATTTCAGAATGAGATAATGAAACGTCGAGGTGATTCGTTCTTGATCACTTAGGCGTATGAAACAAAATCTCACGAAAATGCGGCAATGAACTTAAGTCCTCAGCACCTTAGAATCCAGAATTGAATTCTGATGATGGCTAGTATCCAAAGAAACGGCAGCAATTTAGACTGTGTACAACCGAATGTGTACGTCCGAATGACGTCATCATTTGGATGAATGGTGATATAAGGAGACATCATAGTTCATGTGTGACCCGAGGTAGCGAAAATATAGTTTCAAGAGGGTCACTTAAATTCCCGATGGTCCTTTCTCCGAGTCATGGGGAAAGCTACTGGGAAAAGGTGAGGAAAATAAAAGTTTAATAGAATCAGTGTTAAGATAAATGTGCATTCTTCGTTTGAATGCAGATAGACTAGTTAACGACTTATTTCAATTGGCAAGTTACTCCAAAGAAAACTATACCTAGAAGCAAAGAAGAGAGAGAGCGTTTACACGTGGAGGATGCAGGAGGAGGTATAATTAGAGCCTTCGCTCTTCCACTTAATCTCACAAAGTCATTTCGCCCGTACTCGATTACAATATTAATTTCATTACGGAGGATTTTAGAAAGCACAATTATTTAATTCCTTCTTTGCCAAACATTTACCTTGGAAACCGATCCCATCCCTTCGATTCCCCTGATATCTCTTGAGTTGCTCACTCACATTGATTTCTTTCCTACTTATATTCAGAAACAGATAAGCTAACATAATCAATCACACTCAGTTGGAACCGACAACATCCCGAAATCCCTCATTAAACAGCTAAGTCATTCCCCCCTTTTCTGAACAAAGTTTTTTCAGGTTATCTCGAGAATGTGTTCTTTCCTGATTATTAGAATACCTATATTATTCCAGTATTCAAATCTGGATTACGCTCAGATGTTCGAAATTATCGTGATTTTCATAAAACACCTACTCTTGCTAAGCTCATTGAAAAACTAACAGCCAAAAAAAATTACACATTTTTGCATAACCAATCAACTTCTTAGCGCTTTCAAACATAGCTTCCTACCCGATCGCTCTTGTGAAAATTGTACCGTCCGAGGATGTCAAGGATAGCACACACTGCGAAGTATATAACTAGTTCCAGCTTTAGCCCTATAACGCCGGCAGTATCGTTAAGCACTTCATGAGGCACACATGTTTAGATAGAAGGAGAGAATAAGTTTATGACGTGAGGGATCTATGTTAACACTAACAAATGGTAGACAATAAAATAGAAGTATAAAAATACTAGCGAATACTGGAGATCTGCACAATCGATCAGCTTGAAGTGGGTGGTCACGTATGATCAGTTAGATACCGTTGGGGAGTGCAGCGCTGTTGTTAAATGCGTGTGATGGTCGTGGAGATGCTGATTGTCAGGGGGCATACGAGATGGTACGATAGCGGTAGGGAGGGAAGAAACACCGACCATCTTCACAGACCATCGGCTACACCATTCCCATCCGTGCTCCACGTGAAAAGTGTAATCAGTCCCTTTAAAAAATTATGTTGGAAACGTGGTCCGTTTCAACATGCTACATGTCTTTTCTTAATCTATTAATATCTCTTCGTGATGATCATGCATCTGTGGTTGTTATCTATTTTGATCTTAGAAAAGCCTTTGTTAAAGTGCCTCGTAGGAGGCTCATAAATGCAGGAAAAAGTGCTAGAAAACGCAGATTCATTTTTACACTCCGCTCGTTGAATTGAGGGAGACCAGTAGACAAAAGCAGAGCTGCACATTCTGTGCCAAACTTTTCAGTCCCAGGTTTATTGGCATTCTAGTGGACATCTAAATCGATAATCACAATGGGATCGAAATTGGAGGCATGTATCGAAATACCAAATGCAAAGGAATTGACGATTTATTAAGAAACCCAAAACGTCTTATCAACTGCACAATACGGCTTTCGTTGGAGGAGATCATGTGTTACGAACTTACTTCATACCATGCAAAGCTGGACAAAAGCACTCGAGGCAAAAGACACTGTGCATGTGGCCTACATTGATTTCCAGAAGGCCGTCGATAGTGTTCCACACCAGCGTCTCCTTTACAAGTTGAGAATGTTTGGTATTGGAGGCAAACTTCTTACGTGGATCAAGAATTTTCTCGTTGGTCGTGCCCAAGTGGTCTGTGTAGGCGGATCGCGATCAAAGCGCACAGTCATCGGGAGTGGAGTCCCACAATGTTCAGTGCTCGGACTGATTCAATTTTTCTTGTTCATTAATGATTGTGTACAGGAATTGAACTGTAAGTTTGCTAAGTTTGCGGACGATATAAAAATCTAGAAAGTTATCCACAATGCTGCCGGTGCAGAAGATTTCCATGAAAATATTCGTCGATTGGACGAGTGGTCCCGTAAATGGCTCCTGTCCTTCAACTCAGGTCACTGAGATGCGACACAACTATTTGAACGGTTTGACACTCCGAGAAGCACACACACAGAAGGATCTTGGAGTTTGGATGAAAGGCAACCTGAAGCATTCTACGCAGTGTTCAAAGGCAGCTAAATCCGTCAATTCAATACTGTACGTTATCAAGCGGGCATTTAAAGTTTTCGATGAAGACTGCTTTTCTAAAGTCTATGGTAAGTTTGTAAGGCCACATCTTGAAAATGCGATCCAAACCTGGCGACAGTGGACCCAACAGGACTACAACATGCTCGAAAGGGTGCAGCGGCGAGCCACAAATTTAGTAAGAGGTCAAGGTGAACTGTCATATGAGATTCGTCTAAATAACCTAAAACTCTATCCTCTGAGTTATAGGCAGTTGCGCGGAGACTTGATACAAACCTTCCATTTCGTGCGTGGCATGGATTGCGCCCTCCTATGTTATGACTTTCCAACTTGCCACTTCGAATAATCTCCGCGGTCATCCATTCAATCTTGGTGTGCCCCAAGTAAGATTGGATGTGAGGAAGTAATTTTCCCTCAACCGTGTCGTGAAACCGTGAAATACCCTGCCTGAAGCGATTATTATGTCCCAGTCTGTTGATACTTTCAAACATCGGCTTGACATACATATGTTGCAGCAACACGAATACTATGTGAATACTTAACTTTAAAAATATCAGTGTACCACGTAAGTCTGCCTGCATTCACTTGACTGTAACTTCTTTACTTCGCTTCTTATTCTTGCTATTTTTAGGTAACTAATACGGATTTCAAAGGCGTAAGCCTATTTTCCTCAAATACACTTAACTGAACTGATCTGAACAAGTATCCACGCTGACAAAACTGCCACCGTCCATGAAATCAGGTCTGCGGTTGACAGAAGCAGACATGTAAATATGAAGGAACTTCTTCGCCTCCGTTTGCGCAATATTTTGACTAACTTTAAATACGGATACTACAGTCGTCATACACCAACCACTACCGGCGGATAAAGTCTTGACGCAATAGCACCTTGAATGGTGAATCACCCATTTCGGTGGGCAAATATGTTTACCTTGGATGTACCTTTGTCAAAAAACACAAAATAGAGTGATATCGCCTCCGGCAGGAACGATCTTCGCAGCCTTTAACGTCCCCTCCTCATTTTGTACAAAAGGAACTTATGGAAAGGATGGATGGCTTATCGTAGTTCATCACCATTCCAGTGGTTTCTTCGGTCAGAAACAAATATTATAGTAAAATCTATCACCGTTTGGTGTACAAGAAGCCTCTCTCTTCAACGTTTCAAAACCCCATGAAGTCGTATTAAGATGGTGTTAATTTCCCACAGACTCGAATTTAATCTTGACCGGCAAACTTCTGTTTTTTTGCACGGCAAAAATGCAGGTCTCAATGCAGCCTTCTTTATTTGACAGCGCCATAAGAGAGCTCTTAATTTATAAAATCATCTTCCTTATAAACTAAAATTAACCTCTAAACATGTTTTTAATTAATCTACGTTGACAGTATCCACACAGAATCCAAAAATATCATTATCATGATTATTAAGGGCAAAAGCCTACTTCCCTCAATAAAGTGACTTATTATAATTAAAAATTACAGGGTTAAGTTAGGGTTGAACAAGCCTATGGTTCCTTTTGAGAGGGTGTTCATTGCATAGTTTTAGGACAACGTTCAACCGCTGGAAGTTTTAACAAAAGAGATAGCATTGATGCACCATATAGAAACAAACATAAAAGCAAAATATTTTTTTTATTTGTTTTACGTGGGGTTTATGATGCGGTGGGCCACCTGTTGAAATCCTAAATGCCTGCCCTGTATTTCAAAGGGAACAAACGATGGAGTTACTGGCTCTGATTTCAACAAGTTGCCAGGTGTATTAAGTTCAAGCAGCCTTTGTCAGTTCTGCTAAAAAGAGAACAATCTCTCATACTGGACCATGGTATTTTCCATTGCGGTCAATAATACGGAGACATGCATGCACAGGTCTGTATTCGCATGATGAAGAGTTCAAGAACACGTATTGTGCCAAATTTACTTATATCGATTCTTTATGAGGACATATTAATTGATCAGAGTTCCATTAGAATCATGTTATCCCAAAGAAAACACACATAAGTAAGATAGTGGAATAAAAAGATGCCCTTCCGCTGCTTGAGCAGCTTGTTTGACTATTTTGGAAGAGCACCATGATCAAAATGTGCTGTATCTGAACTTTCTCGTGTCCGGAGGACGGTAGGATGAACGTTGTCAAGCTTAATGGAGTTAAAGTGTACAATTTAACGTCTGAAAGGTCTTTGCCTGAATGGGCTTCGAGAGCAGAAAAGAAAAAGCTTCTCAAAAAGGACCCAGGAGCTTCAAATCATATCGAATTAATTCACGAGCTTGAAATGCCTGATGCGTCTACTTTTATTACTTGTTCTCCAGACCAGCAATATCTTTTCGTCCTTGGACGTTACAAGCCAAGAGTCAAATGTTTTGAACTGAAGAACCTATCGTTAAAATTTGACCGTTGTGTGGATTATCTCCCAACGCGCATGACGTGCTTAAGTGACGACTTTTCGAAATTCGCCTTGTTGGAAGAGGAACGTTGGATTGATATTCATGCTGCCGGTGGTCATCACTTTCGTTTCAGAGTGCCGAAGCCTGGTGTAGATATATCATACACTTCTTCCAATTGCCATCTTCTTGTGACTTCTTCCAGCAATGTCGTTTATCGAATGGACTTGAATGAGGGCAGGTTTGCGACACCGCTATTATCACCGGCCGTGAACGCGTCAGAGGGCTTTAACACCAGCTGTTTCATGCGAGAACTGGATGTCCTGTTAGCTGGCTCCACTGATGGCAAAGTCGAGGGTTGGGATCTGAGAAGCAGCGAGAGAGTGTTCGGATTGGATGTGTTTTCTTCTTCACCGAGGCCCGCCGATCTGGCGAACTTTTCACGTATGGCATGCTCCTCTTTAAGTTCCAAAGACCCATTAAATTTCTGCGTTGGCACATCCGAAGGTTTAGTGCACGTCTACGATGTCCGGCAAAACAAAAATCCGTGGCACACGAGAGACACTGAGTATAGGCGCCCGGTCAAAGCGGTCAGTTTCCACGACGACAAAGTAATTGCAATGGTAGCACACTGTTTAAAAATTTGGAATATTGACACTGGCAAAATTTTGTCGGCTTTGAAACTGGACCAGTCGGCCTAAATTGGATGTACCATTTCCCCTCTAGCGGTCTGATTATGCTTGCAAATGAGTCGCCCAAGGTCTCCAAATACTTCATTCCACTTTTGGGCTCAGCCCCGTACTGGTGCAGCTACTTAGATCAACTCGTAACCGAGTGTGAGCCGGATGTGACAACCATGTATGATGGTTATAAATTTCTTACTAGACAACAACTTCTTGAGTATGGCATGTTGGATCTCATTGGCACACGTTTTCTCCGAGCCTACATGCATGGCTACTTTGTGTCTACCCAGCTGTTCAACAAAATTCGTGAAAAGCTGGGAGTTTTATCGGCGCCTGAAAAAGTGCCGGTCGCTTCGAAGATTTCCATTACTGATACGTCTAAGCAGGAAAAAAGAACAGATACTACTTACAGAAATGGAGGAGGCAGCTGCGGACACCAGATTTGCCAAATTGAAGGATCCCAAATTAGCACGTGATTTAGCCAACTCCGAGTCGGATCTGATTCGGATCCACCAGTCAAGACTGGAGAAGAAAAGGCGGAGGAAGGAGCTTCGCAAAGCTAGAGCTGCCAGAGCAACTGCTCTTGCCGAAGCGGATTAATTTAGACCACAATGTGCTGTATGATTTGCCTGTAAATACATTTTTATATTAGAGATGTGTACCCTTTTTCTTGTCTTAACGTTTGCTTAAGACTCAGAGATTCTCAGCTTTCGAGCAGACCCAAGAATGAATCGTGGTCGTCGACGTGGAGGTGTAAGCTCCGGATTCAGCAGTCTGAGGGATGGTGTTAAGCGGCGTCTATTTGACCCCCACACTGTTCCTGTTTCGCCCGACCCCCGCTCTGTGATAAGCCGTCTTATTCTGATACCTTCGGCCCCTCCGAAGATCGATTCCTCTTTCCCTCTGGTTGAATCTCAAACCGTGGCGGCGGAGCCGACTCGACAGGAATGTTTTCGGGCCCAGATGGTTAGTTTGGACGTTATACTTCGTTCAGTTCCGTTTCTTACTTATGTTATGTAAAACACTGAAATCACAGTCGAGAATCGCTGTTATTTAACAACTCTGCTTCTTAGCACTATTAGTATTCTAGTGATCCTCCGTATCAGCTGGACAGATCTACCTAATAGGCTCTCATCTGCACTTGCTAGTTCGAATTACAAGCAATTGCAGACTTCATTTTTGAGAACGGTCCGGATTTCCATCAAGTGGCAAAGAAGGCCGATGACCTTCCGTTCCTTACATTGAACAGGAAAACGTCCAAAAGCTAAAAGGGACACTCCGCGGAACATTACCATCTCACACCTCCTTCTTCAGCATCGTGAAATGGAAATATGGCGTGACGGGATTCTTCTCGGTAGTTTCTCAAATCTAACCGATTGGTGAGTGGCTTTCTGCTGCTCAACTTCCGAACTAGACTGACTCATATTTTACCTTAGGCCCCCGGATTTATGCACAATGATTTGCTTATGTTGTGACATGACTCCTAGTGTCTATCTCAGTTTCTGAAAGATTCGAGCATGTTATGCAAGCATTGCAATTCTGATCAAAAGTCAAGACCAGTGTTGGCGTTTTTCATGAGAGGTTACCGCCAAACCCTTCGATCACATTCAGATTAACCCAGTCCATGAATGGAAGTCTACCGCTCGCTCAAATTAACTGAAATGCCGATTGATTCACTGAAGGTGGTCCGAACCGTTCTATATTTCTTTTACGAGGAAATTTTTTAGTTAGACTTGGTCATTATCCTATGCTCCGTAAGGCTGTTATGCCTGGCCTAGGTCGCCTCGAGGATATAGCAAATAGTGCCTGAACACGCTCGATTATCAATATCAGAGGATCTGAAAGGCTCGTTATAAGCAACTAAGGCCGATTAGCCAAGGTCCGGAAGCCAATTTCATGTATTGAAATGTCAAAGCAGGTTTTAATGAACTCTATCGCGCCTCCAGTTTGGTAGAGGCGTTCGGTTCGGAACAGCGGCGCAGTATTCATGGACTGTGCGCGCGCCCAAAGCACTTTGACTATCTTTCACGGATGACCAGAGGTAGTGTCGCGATGTTTCAGCCCACGTGGACTGCCTCCCTCGGAAGGAAGTCAGTAAACGTCACTCGACGGATTTTTTTTTCACGAAACGAAAGTAAAACCCCTCCGTTTCTCTCGCCTTCGATGCCCGTAGCCTATTATGCGAAACCATCGTGGCGAACAACTCGGACGGGTTCCTGACGCACTCGGATCTTTCCGACAGGTAAAATATCATGATGGGCTTATATGCGTATTCAGAATTAGCTCGAAGAAAACTACACCGAGCACAGGGCTGGACTGGCGACTTCCATGTAATAGGCATAAACCATCTGCGACGCCCAAATACTGTACCTATTGGTAAATTAAATGTTAGATGTTTTGCATTGTGCGTCTCTGTTAGTGATGCTAGTAACGTTAGTTTGGCAGCCCCTAAAGCCATTGGAGTTTAGTAAGCGAATCTGCCACCCCGAGGATTCGGTCCAAAGGGTTGGGGTGGCGGAACAAAACAGTCTGCCCTGTTAACTAACATCGTTCTCAGCCTCATCTCACCGATAGCCCAACAATTGGATAAGAGCCTTCGAGACCAGTTTACCGAAACGCTTTCAGACGTGATATTGAATATCCATTATTTGAAAGGAGCAACCGCGATCTTTTGCGTTTATTGAATGCTTGTTGTTCTCCAATGTGTCCATCCAGTGTCCGTACATCATAGGACCCTTCTTATTTGTGTTCTAGCTCCCCTTCCTGTTAGAACTTAAGAGTAGCTTTGAGGAATGTGTTAACTCTGCTTAGACGCTACTAACGAGTAGATGGGTATTTCCATAGTAATGGGCTCATAGTGGGATCAGGTTTCCGCAGTATAATGCAGAAGCTGCTTCTTGAGCACATCTTTAAGACCATGGCTCGCATAAATTTAGGGTGTTTTGTGCCAGCAGAAGATTCCACCTCTTTCAGAGTAGTGTCAATGGCATATTGTCGGTGCCGTGTCACAGTGGTTCTGAATGACCGGCAAACTGATGCCATCGGTAGATGAACGTCTTCGAAGTATTGTACTTATTGCAGTAGTTCTGTCTTTAAAGACGGTATTACTGTTAGCTCTTTACCCAAAATGTGACTATGATCATGTGTTCGGGCAGGCGTTCAAGTGACTTCTGGTTATTATCGGTTATTGGTTAGCATAAGTAATGAAGTTGAGGAACACAAATAAGTTAGTGTCCATCCGCCTTGGACTGGGTGCAATGGATTGTGGAAGGAGAAATTGAATTTTAGCTCCATAAACATCCCACGTTGCAACCCCAATCTCTCCGTCGTCACTATTGATCTGTCCTCTCGGATTTCCCAATTTTGCCGACCTGACTACTGATTTAACAAACCCGCTGTGACCCTAGTAATCACAACGATGCTGCATTCAGCGCCATGGTCTTATATTCCCGTCCTCAGTATTGTGCATATCTTCTTTCTATAACAGGGCCTTGTCGTTAATAGAGACTGGCATTTCTGGACGGAAGAGTGTAGTTCGTCCAGTAAGTCCTTGAATATTGAGCGGTGGGATATCGTGTATGGAATGCTAGTGGGCTTATAGCTGAACCAATCTGCTGTTACAACTCTAATCTAATTACACCGGAAGGCATGTAATCATCTCTACCAGGGGTTCACCGCACTCGAAATCAGATTTATTGTGTAGTTGTTCGAACAGAACCGACATGATATTTATGGGAGCCGCATTTTTTCGTGTCCACAGTAGTACAAAGCATGTCTCATGTGACATCTGAGCCTTTTTGTGTGAAATCCTGGTGCTTTTGTTTGGGAGGTCAGGTCGTGTATATTACGCGCATCAGATATGTTAGCAGCTGCGCCCATTCTCCGCATCAGACAACTGAACGGTGACTAGAGTCTGGGAATGAAGTGAGACTAATGGCTCAGAAATTGAAGCTAGCACGGTGCGCTAAAGCCCTGTTTTGAAGGTTGCAAATTAACGGGATAACTCCGATCGCGCAATCAGTCCAGTGTGTTTGTGTGGGGTGGCCGACTAGCAGATGGAGAGTCTGGCTTCAATGGTTCCTTAATATGGCGGCTATGACACTATGGGGTCGAGCTGGGTGAGGCGGCTGTGTTCGTAACAGCCACCTGCGCCCTCTCCCGCCTCCAGTCTTCTTGACTTGACAATTTTGAAGGAGAGTGCGGTAGATGCAGCACAAGTCTACTACCACTATAATCTATTTCACACGCAAGTCACCGTCTATGCGCCACCTTATTTTGGGCACGCGGTGGACCTCGTCGAAACCGACGAGTCGAACTGCCAACAACTTCATTGCACACAATTGAGCATTGGCGTGTGGGCCCCGAGCATCTGGATGACCAACCAAGACCTTTTTCTCCATCTCCAATCGATGGAGTGTCCTGTGGACCTTCCCAGGAAGCAATCACTTCTGCAGCACGGAGCAGACAGTATCGCTGCTGAAATACGAAGTTTCACGTCAAACGGTGCACTGGCTCAATGAAATGATCGAGCAAGCGTGTGAGATTTTTCCTGGCCCCTAACCCTTTTAACTTTCTATGAACGGTAATAACAAGGACGTTTGGGAACCACCGCAGCTATGCTTATCAGGTTTGCTGCAGGGGTGCGGGTTCTTATTACGCTCGGGTGGTTTCATTGTGTAAGCGGAACAATGATGAGGCCAAACAAAGCCCAGATGCAAGCTAAACGTTGATGCACCTACCAAATATGCTTTTTGTGTTGCATTCTCGAACTCTGCTGCAGATGCCAGCAAATGACGCCAACTCATGCTCTTGACTTCGTTAGGAATCCATGTGGCGGACAGTCTCCGCAAGTCGTCCGCGACTAAAGCCTACTAACAGTAACACTACACGAGTTCTTGCCTCAGCAAATCGAACTTTTCTGGCGTTCGATAAGGTATTAACCTGTCGCCGGACATATTTAACTAGACCCTCGATAATTCTTAGAAGGGCTGCAAACGGGTTTGAATTTACACGCTGATGCCGACTCCGCGGGCGGAATCATCCCATTATCAATTCGTGAATTTTAAGTTTAATGACAGATTTCCTTGAAATCGAAATTTAAGCGACGTAAAAAGCAACCAAGTTGCAAATGTTCCAAAAGGTAAGTTTTCATATGTGAACCACATAAGAGATGGTATCGAGCCATCGTGACCTACAGAATGTGGTCTCGTGTGTTTACCAGCGCAGTTAAAATCAAGGCCTGCCAAACTGTTCATCTCAACAAGACAGGGCGTCTTTCGTGAGCAACGGCTATCAGCTCGGATGCGAGATGAGTTCCAACTATGAATAAAGACGACATCATCGCCTGAAAAAGGCGCCGATCACGGGTTTTTCGTAACTCATATCGCTACCAAGATCTAGCCTGTCTTCTACAGTTGTGCGTGTTAGCATGCACATGTAAAGTTGAGCGAAAACAGGATCCGTTACACTGTAACAGGAAACGATCAACTGAGCGAATTATTCAGACTTTGTTTCGAATACGACTGTCCTGACCCGCTGCGATAACAGTTAGAGGGCATTCCAAGCCACCCAAGAATGGCAACTAAGGTGGTACGGGTATATTCACCATCCGTCTCATAAATTAAGTGCCGCTGTTCTTGAATCCAATCCCGCCACCGCGTAACTGGAGGCCTCGCGATGATCAATTTGATCTGACTTGGATGTTGCTACTAGAGATACGATCTTCGGCCTTCACCGCTAGGAAGCAGTAGATCAAGCAGACCAAAGCTACGACGGCGGATCATCCCACTTGGAGAATCATTTTACAGGACTTCATTTCGACAGCATGACCGTCGTAGTCGGACGATTTCCACCGTATGCTCCACGGCATGATGATTCAGAGAAGGTGATAGACTTGTACGGCATCTGCCTCACTCTGTTACTCTGCCCCACCTGGGCCCGGTGTCATTAAGGCGGGTTAAATTGAGCAGATGCAACCAATAAAAACCTCGTGTCGCGAGGGCTTGGATGGTGCGGAGGTAAGCTAGAATTCGACTGGGTCACACAAAGTCTGCCTGCGGGACACTCGGTTCCAGTGCGTATGTTCGCTCGGTCCTCGATAACCGTTGAATGCAGTTTCCTGATTGACCTTAATGGACAGAGCAACTTACATAATTCATAGGCACTGTCGTAAAAATGCTTCCATAGCCGCTGGTCGTAAAATTTAGACGATTAGTACCGCCAGTTGACTAGGAACTGTGGCCTAGGCAAAGTCCTGGACGTCCGTTCTCTCCTTGGTTTATGAATAACCACCAGGAAAGTTCAAACCCACCAGTTACTCAATTTTTGCGATGTGCACTTGAATTCCAGGTACCCTGCGGAGTTGACTTCTCGTCTGAAGACTAAGCCAACCAAGCTCCTTCTGGAAAAGCGTTTAAAACCCTTAACCGGCTCTAATCGCAACCGAGAAGACCTCGACAATCTGGTTTCTGATCAAGCCATCGCAGATGTGACCACAATAAATGGAGGTAATGGATTTCAGTCGTTATTTATACGTTTCGAACCACAGCCTCTAATAAAGACAGGCACTGTGACGCGCAAATGGTTTCTCACAATTTGAATCCCATTTCGTACAAACAGATAATCGAGCCCAAACGAGTTGCAATAGAAGACCGAACTCCCATGCCTTTTACGGTCTACGATAATATACAGCGGACCAGTCCTCTGTTAAGATACCAAACAATTAAACTGGCGCAGTTCTGGACAAATAACGCCAAGTCGGGCGAGGTACTTTGGGCGCGGATGGCCAAAGTCTTATTGACAGTAATCAAGAATGCCGCCAGCCTTGAGGTCCCGACTCGTCCTACGAGAATAAATTGCTCTCTTGACAGATGCGCCCAGAAATTGGTGATTTTTTCGAATATATCGAAGTAATCTTATTCCTAGGCCAGAATCGTCAAACAGTTTGTTAAGTACGTGAAAGGCTCGGTGTCCCTTAAACCTCTTGACAGTTGATACATGGCTAAATTGATGCCTTTTGACAATAGTAAGAGACAGCGTACAAGTTAGTAAAACGAACTTATGATAGGGGTCTCCAACCTTTCTGAGTACTGAACATTTAAACGCACCAACCATCACCAGAACTGATTTAATCAGTCCACAGGTGTGTGGTAGGTAGCCGAGTCGAGGTTCGCATTCTGGCCCGGCCCTTTGGTAAGGACGCCCATCAGCGGTGATTCGCGATGCTTTATTTGGCAGCAAGCAATAGTACTGACAAACACCGCTTTGATAGTTAGTTTTGCACAGGCTTTGCTCAAAAAAACATCAAGAGTGAAGTGTAAGCGGGAATCACTGCCTGTTCACAAAATGAAGTGTTTGTTTCATATGTTTGAAAGAAAGAAGGGCATTTCTAAGTTGCAATTTAGTGGATGTGGCGTCGTTCATAAGCTTCGATCTTTGTTTCGCAGGCCGCCATTCTCAGGGGAAGGCGGATTATCCATTGGGAGACTTCTGCCTGGAAAAGAAAAGATGTCACTACAGAAAACCCCCTAGAAGAACGCCTAAAACCTAATAAAACCAGGTTCTGTGGGTCCAATTAAGACGCACTAGCTTATGTGTGCAGTGACTGACAGTCAAGTTGTTCTTTGCCATTCTGCTGTCTTCTATTCTACGTAATAAGGGACGGCATAAGACTGGGTATATATTAGGCCTCCAATTGCCGGGCCGCCATAACAGTGTGGGTTTCTTGAATAATGCAACGCCCAAACGAAGATTAAGGGCGCTCAAAAATATGAAAAAATGTGCTATCTCAGTCCTGTATCTCATTTTTATCATTTTATTGTGACTGTCAAAAGTCGCCCTAACGATTCGATTTCTGCCGTAGACAACCGTTGCGAGAACACATGAGCATTAGTTCCAACGATTAATGACTGTTTTTTGATGCTAAACACATTCTTAGATTAATGCATACTGTCTCGGTCATCACTAGAGCACTATCTACAGAGGGCCGCGGGTGCCTTTCCCATGAACTCTGAAAGAATTCGGGTTAGTTTTAGTGCGTCCGTCTGTGTGCGTGCCTTGAGGACGAGATCAAATCAAGCCGGGCTCCGGATTAGACTTGGCTGCACAGGTTAAACGCTCACAATGAGATGCATTCTTTCTGTCAGCAACGGGCTCCTCTGATTTCATTGCAGCGTTCCCGTTCGCCCGTCTACATGACGGATACTGGGGGCTGGAATCATTGCTATGGTCAAGAACTGATATCGTTCCACAACTGCTCGGATTATAATCTCACCTCACCGTTCGGTTTGCTGTGAGACAAGGTTTAATTCTGTAGCCTAAACTGATGTATTACATAATTAACTGCATTCTTTGAGGGTTGCACATGGTTTTGGCGGTTTCATACCGAATGCAATGCTACTCGTTAATGAGGTGAACAACTTATTCTGTTTATCCATCAACGCTATTTTCGAGTTGCGGTTATGATGTGAGGAAGAATTTCATAGGAACTCATTGCTGTCAACTGGAAATTGACGACGCTAACAGGGTTTTGCGAGTGTATGTAGACCCGTCGCGATATTTCAATCGCCACAAATATATGTGTACACAATCCTTAATTCTAAGCCGTGCGCGCGAAAGATTGGTGAAACCGGATTCGTTTCACCACCATTGCCGGAGAACCGGAGTGAATTGCATCGACTATCTCGAATCACACAGTTTGCACTAGTTGCAGCAATACCTCGGCCAGCCAAGAGGACTGAAATGGTTTGAATACTATTCACATCGCATTCCCTAAGATGTTAATGTGAATGCTCTTGACCCGACTTCATCCGAAGGAAGCCTCCCTTTGTCAACACATTTCGTCAAGACATGTGCTTAGACCTCCATCGATGGGAAAGAGTGGGCCGTTTTGTCAAATCTGCTGTCACAGATTGTCACACGTGGTGCACAGAATAGTCGGTGGGGGCGTGCCGTTGGTTCACGACGCTCGAAGTGTCCAAGAACGGGCTCGCTTCAGCATCTGATCTCCATTTCACCATGGCTGGTCGGTTGTTCCGACGATCCAGTGGCCAGGCCAACTGCACCATCGATGCTGCTGGCTCGGTATACTCGGAGTCAGATTCGAAATTCGCTGGGTAATCCAATGTCGGGTCGCATCCCAAAACGAATATTCCTTCCGCGTTCTAAACGCGGTCCTCATGATAATTTATTGAACAAAGGTTTAGAAAATGAATTTACTGAGACTTAGTGAATATGGCCCGTTATTTTACATATTTGGTTTCAGTTAACTGGTCCAGCCTTAACTCACTCAACTGCTTTATAGATGACGAAGCCGCCGAGGGTCCCGACGCCGGACTAGATCTTGAAGGAGAAGAGGGCGGCGACAACGATTCTGAGGACGCCCGATGGAATGGCGAACAGATTGAAGATGAGGACGAGGACCTTGATAATGACTACTGCGAGACCTACTTCGACAATGGGGAGGGCGATATTGATGATGGTAACGTCCTCCGAGATGATAATGGCGATGGAGTTGAGGGCTACTACGACTGATGGAACCACCCTTATTTAGCTTTTATAAGTGTGTACATTTTGAATTCACTATATTCCTACTGTAAATATACCACTTGAAACACGCTGACTTCCTAACCCGTAAATTTAAACTAGAAGTGTTTTAACCTAATTCCGATTTCACGACACCGTGAGTCGATGCGGCACATAGTATGTGACCATTTGGGTCGCAAACAATCTTTGTTTACTTGTGATTCCGGTGTATAACACCCAACGCCAGCTCTGTTTCAGCTTCGGTTATCATTTCTTGGTATTTTTAATCAGACCACTACGGCGGCCGTGAGAATTCGGACACGGGGTTGAAGAAATGGCCTTAATGAAAAGCTTATTGATCGGATAGCCTTGAAGCGGGTCATCAGTAAAATATAATTTCGAAACCACTTGAAGTTAGATGTTTAAGACGTGTGTTACACCGGCCTGAATTACAGCATTTGCCGTAGGCACAGGGTATTACACAGGGCTTCTGTAAACCAGTACCACGGAGGGATCACGTTCTGAAAGTGTTGTAGTCTGTCCTATGATGCGCCTCACGACAAGGGCGCAGTTACTAAGAGGGGCAAGGCAACAACCAATACATATGTGGTACATTAACTTCCCCTCCTGTGGTCATTGCGCTATCAGATACAAGGTCAAACGAAAGGTATGCGGAAGTCAACTGACTTAAGCCTCTTGCGTTCACCATTTGTGTGGAGCCGTCACCTTGTTATTTGTAGCCTCAACTATGAAGATAAATTCTCGGAAGCAGGCACTTATATTTGTGTTTGCGTAACCGTAGAACATTTCTTATTGGTACTTATCGCTGGACCTCTACCCAGTGCGTGTGAAGGAAGGTACCTCCTTAAGTTGGTTTGCTCTATGTCAGTTTCAAGGTTGAAAATAATTAATATTGAAAACGTTAGGAGGGTCTGCGACATCTAACAGGAAACAGTTTACAATGACTAACCAAGAGGAAAATTCCACAGTCCGGATGAGCGGCGTAATTCTTGAGGCGGACAGGAATCGGTTAAATATGGTCGTGTGGAAAATAGCTTTGAACCCGAAATGAAAGTTGAGCGGTATTTGGCGAGGGCAAGGACCTTGACTTACGAGTAGTCGCTAATTCTGCCGCCAAATCGTTTGCAAACAGTAGCCCCTCGAATATAAAGTCAAGGCCTGGGGGATGTAGGAGTCAGGGTGAAACACGACAGTTGATCAACCCAAACCTAAGTTTCTGAAATAGCCCAGGCTGGGTGATAAAATCTACGTGACTGCAATTATGTATGTGGAACAGGCGTCTCTTATCTCCGATTTCTCATGACTAATAAAGCCCACAGCTGTCATAAGTTAAAATCTGGTGAACGGAGCTGTCGTGTCACGACGTGATGATAACAATGCAATCAAACACGAATATGCTGGCATTATCTCGGGGAACAGTGGTGACTTGGGCAATAATTGAACTACAAGAAGAAAGCTACGGAAGTACTGAATTCACCCCCCCTCCGCTCACCCATAGAGATTCAGAGATAAGCTTACGTAAGACGAGTGGTAGTAAAATGAGGACAAACCACACTCACCTATGAGGGGAGTGTCGGAAGCCCAGCGTACTCGTCGTCTTCAGACATGAAGAAGAGCGTTTTCCACACCACTGGAGGCAGCCACAGCGGAGGCTTTGGCATAATCTTGCTTGTTGTCCTTGCGAAAGACCTTGGAGGGCTCTGCAGGTGGGGGCGGCACTGGTTTTACGAGGAGCCCGCCATTCACATCCTCAGCTCCTAATCGTGTATGATAACACACAGCGGAGAAGGGCACCTTTGACAGACTGAGGTTATAGGGACATTTGCGACCCTTTACAGCGACCATGGAAGCAACCGCAGAGAGCGCGTCGGTGCGCAGGCGATGCGCGTAAGATTGCATTTCAGCAGGGCGAAAGGCTATACCAAACTGGCAGAACTGGCAGTTTCTCAACACAGGAATTATATCTTTGGCATCTGGAAAACCAAAGTTGCGTTCGCTGTGGGTCCGCATCAGGTGGATAAACTCCCGTATCCATACACCGTGGCTCACCAAAAGATAAAAAGAACGCAAGTCATCATTGAGAGCCCAGTGATAGAAAAGCATGAAGCCTAACGCTTGAGAATGCGGTTTTACAAGAGAAAAAAACGGAAGCAAAAAATAGGACTTGAAGCGAAAGTGATGTTTTTGGTAACCGTAACAAGTCCTTAAAGTAACAATTATAACAACTAACCACAATCACGACATTTCGGATAGTGACTAAAAATGCAGGCAGCTACCGAACCCGCTAGAATCCGCTAAACGGCTGAGACAACGAAGAAGAGAAAAATAGTTCAATCCAAGGTTGGCTAGCTCTGCAAATAATACAAGTTTTCATCTACGTTAGTGCATTTAACGCCTTGACAATGATGAGATGGCCAAAGCGAGATGAAAGTATTTGCATACAAAATATTCCTCATTTACAGTTAGTATGTTGGCCAGTCTCTCAATACGGTAAGGTGCTCACACATAAATGCCACCGCAGCCCACATCTGCAAAGATCCTTCAGGCTACTGTACAAATCATCTGGCTAGGACCACCTTCCAATTGAAAGTCACAACTACCGGAAGACAGTATAATTCAACCAGTTAAAGAGCCTTCTGACCCGAATTGCGGAAATATAGGGTGGGTCCTCAGAAAATGGTAACTTCTTTATCATGTCACTTTTCAAGAAAAGTAACAAATCACTGCGTAATAATTACCGTGGAATAAGTTCCTGCAGTCTTCTGGGCGGACGTACCAACAGGTTGGACTTCTTTCGGGGATATGCCGTCGACTGGCAGCAATGGAGGGCAATAAATCGTGATACCGTGAAGCTGTACTACTGAGCCTGCTGAATAAGAAATTAGGAATGCCGCCACAAGTGCAGTCGATGGCGTTTTTAAGTAGGACAAGGCGTGAGTGACTCAGTGTCCCTAAAAATCGACTCTTCAAATCTTAACTCTTAATAATGCCGTGAAACCGGCGCGTTTCGCTGCAACAGTATTCGAATTTTTAAACCATCGTTTGACAGAAAACCCTGCAATAGACACATTCCGCCAGGATAAAACTGGATAAACAGATTTGGTCCATTTTTTAAAAATAAAAATGCCAGATTTGAATAATTCATTTGATGAAAAACTCGACGGCATCTATGGGATTGGAGCCCACGACAGCAAGGGCAAGGCTTGTGTAGTCATGACTGGGCGGGTAACTTGACCCAAGTGTGATTAAACTGCCAGTTCCTGATGGTACTTCGTAATTCGGGTGGTTAGATCGTTCGCTGTACCCAAACCTCACTGCCGTGGGTTTCAATGTCACCGGGTCAAATGAGTACTAGAAAATCCCTGTCGACTGATGTGTTTAGCTTAGCTACATCTGATTGTTTTAACGGGGCACAAAGACTAAATAGTGTTTACGTAGGGTCAATGTTAAAGTCTTAGCTTTTTTCAAAATCAAAATGCGAACTCTTCTCTAAGAAAATGTGTTGCAGAATCTGGCTAACGAGTAAAAGAGAAATTTACGAAGTGTGTGTGCATACTTTCTCTTCGAATATGGAAGAATTAGGCTCAACCGATAAGAAGGGGCTCAGAAAAGCGACCTTGTTCGTCAAGGTATACGAATCAGACGAAAATGAGGGCTTACAAGAGGAAAATAAAGCATTGTTAAGAGAAGTTACCAGGACGATATGACCGGCATATGACATGCTTCGGTACTCAGATCCGTTGACGGCGGGCAAGTCAAAGGGGTTTTGCGACTGTAAGTCTGTTATTGAACGGACACTGGACTGAGAAAAGGCCACAGGCACTGGGGCAGTTTTAAGAGGCAGGAAGAGTGGCAGTAACGGAAACTCCGAACTATTTCTTTGAATAAAAGCTGGTGGCGGTGGAGTCGGGCGGTCATCAAGCAATTGACAGAGGTCAAAGAAAAAATTCATAGCTCTCCAGGCAACCTTTGAGATAACCGAGAAGGAAGGACATCATTTTACAATAAGATGATAGCGAAAACAGTATGGATTAGGTCTTATATACAAATCGCAGACAAACCTGGTGCATGCATTCAGCGTTGTCGGCGTGCCAGAATTCACATCCATTCGGCGTCTCCTTAGTCTGATGAATAAACTCGTGTATGACTGCCCGTGGCTGTCCATTTTTATTACCAAAATCCTATGACAGCGGGAAGGAGGTAATGTTAAAGAAGAGCTTACCCTTTCGCGCATAAGTTTATTGGGTGTAATTGGTAAAGTTGTCCGAGAGTAGTTATCTTTTATTCCAGCTGCCGTCTTAAGAAAAAAATTAAAATCTGTTAACACAGTTGGCAAAATTCAACAACATAGTCCGAGATTGCAAAAAAAGGGGAGAAGAGGAGAAATGCAAGTGGGTTGCTAGGATTAAATTTTCCACTAAACGATAAAAAGGGTCATTGCGAACAAGAGGCATCCTTGAGTAGTCCTTGGAGGCTTAATTTCAGCTATAGCCAACGATCGAAACAATCCAATGGTCCACAAGCTAGAAGTGACACGAATTGTTTGAATAATAACAGAGAAATATTATTGCATAGTTAGTCGTCTGAAAACAAATTGAATTCATGCATTAATCCTTACAAGATATCCCGTACATGTCGCAGTAACCATAAAAGCCATGACAATCACTACCCTAAAAAAGCATTTACCCTGCCCACTTCTTTTCCTAACACCGATATGTAAGAGAACTCATAAGGAAATATAGGCAGTATAAAATTACACACGTGGAATCGTATTTTACTGAAGGAGATTGGACTATCACATGAAACTTCAGACCGCCGAAACACTCTACTAGAGCAGTTACCAACACTAACTGCCTGTCATAATCAATCCAAAGGTAAACTGCTAAAACATTTATTTACCAGAAAATATCCTGCCAGAACCTGCCCCGCCGTCCCCTTTCACACCCCCGGGGGAGGAGGAGGCAAACCGGCGGGACATTGTTGGTAAATTCATTGACATGGTGCCTTCTTGCCCCTATAGCCTATAGTTAGGCATCCGTCAGGTGATCGAATAGACAACACAACGAGTTCTGCTAACAGCACACTAGCGAGTGAGTAACCGTGGGTTTTCAACCCCCACTTTGCCATTAATGCATTTGTAGTTGCGTAAGTTGCTATAGCTGAATCGGCACAAGCGTCACGGACGGCCTGTCCCACTTGCACTTTTCAGCCTGGCGAAGAAATTTACCACAACACCCTCTAAGCCTCATGAAGCCATGTGCTCTTGTAGGTGAATTCGCCACGCGCAATCGATACAGAAATCCAGAGGACTGAGGCGTACTCCCCTTGCCGAGTAACCTTATGAAACCTGCAACGTTTTTGCAGTTTGCCAAAACAGCTTGCGCCAACTACAGGGCATAGTAAATGAATTTGCGTACGTCAATAAAACCTTCAGCACCATATACACTGGTCAACTAGTCCTTGAGCCCCCTTTACCGATCGCAAAAGCAAGCTATCTTTTTCAAAAAATAAATGAGATTCAATCTTACATCGTAAGCTCGCCTCAAGTCGCTGCTGAATATTCCGTCAATTTGAAGGTAACAGAGCTTTTCACCTAGCCTTTTAGCTTGTTTTGTGCCTTCTGGGGAAAGCAAGGTATCCAAATGACCTAAAAAAATAAGGACTGGAAAGCAGAGCAAACCTTGAATAATTTGTTTTTTGTTTTCATTTGTTTCACCACTTTTAAAATAAATCAAAAATAACGAAACTTACTGTCTTACTACGGTAACGTAAAAGTACTTATACTCCTCCCCCATGAGGATGTGACCTCAAGGGCTGTTCCTCACAGATGGCAGAAGTTAATGGTCCCGCTGCATGAGTAATCGGGGGCGCAATTAGGATTGATGAAAAGTAAGGATTCCTGGAGAGTTTTTGCTTGTTCCTAGGTTATGAGTAGTTTAATGCTCAAAATGAAACAAAAAGGAATCTTACAAAAAAATTAAAAAGCGCATCCTTAGAAGCAAGGCGGACGTTAGATGGACAATTGGAGCATGTAAAGAAGGAAGCTAGCGCAGCCATGACCACGCATATGAAGGGGGCTGTGCGTTGGCACGAGCATTTCGAGGGCATTAAATTTTCAATCGCAAGGTAAGCTTTGACCAAGAACCAGAGATCAGGGGTTGGAAATAAAATAAAAAGTGATTAATTGTGGCCGAAGAGACAAAAACATTTAGTTAGAAATGTAATATATACGTCGAGTGGAAAAGGGAAAAAAACTTTAATCAGACATCACAAACGTAGAAAATGTATTCTTACGGATGGGCGCCATTGATATAACGATATAAATAAAACAGAACAGTAGGATACATGTTTATTGTAATGGCGCAGAACGCAGATTGCACCCTACTAGCACCAGCCCCGCCCGGCCCCGCCCGGCCCCCTCTGACCCAGGGGGCCAGACTGCAGTCTGGAGTGAACTTTTGTAAAGATCCGTATCGGATTATCGAATATTCTCCCTGAAATGAACCCATCGCACATAACTACTGGCACTTAAAGTGCATTGCGAACGTGCTACGTGCTCTGTAACATGCGTGTACTTAAACGAACTACTTTACAACGCCTGCCAATGCTGCTATCACTTGAAATATTTCGTATATCCTCCAAACTTTTAAAAATATCCATATTAAACCCCTCCTTTCTAAAATGTACGTTAGGCCTTGTCTGAAATACTGCTCGTTTCTATTTAGCCTATTTGCACGCTAGTGAACGTAAGAAAATAGAATCTGGTCCAAAATTTCTTTTCTAAAAGAGCTTTATCATTTTACGGACAAGACCGCGCCGAAAAAAATTGGTGGTGTTTGCCTTCTTTATATTGCGTCATCCTTTGTAAATTTTCCTTTTCAGCTGAGCATTTTGTTCTTTTCTGGAAATATTGTATATTGTATATTTTTAAGCGTTACAGGCATTGTTCTCGATGACCCTATTAATGCCAAGTTATTATTGCATATGCACATTCAATATAAAATTGTGGCCATTTAAAAAGTTTTGAGTCAAAGCATAATATATCTTCGAATGCGTTTTCACTATTATAGGCGAAACATTGTGGAAGGAAAGAAGAGTCCGATAGATTTAAAAAGACTGGTTTTAAGTAATCATGTTGTGACAGTCGTCTTTTGTCAAATATTTAGCCATTAAGTCTTCATTTAAAATCAGAAATGCTGTCGGCGGTAACCGTCTCGCTTGGTATCGAGTTCTAAGGTCATACTACTCATTGGCTGAAAAAACTCCCTGAGGTGCGATCGCGTGCGTTCGCTATTGACCATTTAAAGATGACCGTGCTGATGAGTTGTGCAGGCAAACTCGAAGAAATCCTCCGATCTCAGGGAGGAATCATGGCCCTGGATAATCCGGAATGTCCAGAGCAGGCTACACCATAAGTGCCTGTAGGAAAGAGGAAAAAGTCAAGCTTTTTCAATTTGTCTTGGTACATTAATGTCAACCATCTTCGTTGCTCTCCATTGACCTGTTCGAGGAGGTCAACATATGTCTTCATCCACGATATTCCGTAATCTAAATGTGGTCTAACGAAGACGCCAAAGAATTTTCTGAAGAGATCTGGGGGAATATTTTAAACTCACATCTGAAATAATGCAGTGTACATGTTGCCGTCTGGACTGCTTCCTTACAGTGTTCTATGGGCATCGAATTTGCAGTTGTCCACATGACCAGAAACTTGGTGTTTTTCCACCTCCTTTAATTCAGTGCCATTAATAAAGTACTTGTGTTTCTGAGATACTTTTCAACTTGCGCTTAAGTTTAGGATCAAACACTTTGAAACATTAATCTTAAGAAGCCACCTGGCCGACCAGGCAATTCGTTTGTCGATATTCGATTGTAACCCTTTTGCGTTATTAACGCAGCTAACTTCAACTCATATTTTTATGTGATCTGCAAACATGACTGCTTCACAATCTAGATCATTGACACAGTCGTTCACGTAGATTAGGAAGAGAATGGGGCACAAAACAGAATCCTGTGGAACACCGCTTTCTACTTTTGCACATTCCAAGCTAGAGTTTCCAACAACTCTCTGTACACTGAAAGACAAAAAAATCTTGATCATATTAGAAAGTATTCTTCGAATTCCTTCGTCTCAAATCTTCTGCAAAATGAAGCCTTTGTGGTACGCTATCAAAGGCCTTCTTGAAGTCAAAATATGACATCTACTGGATAACCCTTATCTGTGGCCTTTGTTCGTTTCTCGTGCGACTGAAGCGCACTCGTGAGACAGGAACTTCCTGGGCAGAAAGCCGTGTTAGACTTTGCATGAGATTTGGTTGTTTTCAGATAGCACATTAAATGCCTCTTGATAATATACTCCATAGTTTTACTCGCTATGCAAGTTAAACTGACAGGACGGTAATTTTCACAGTACAGTCGTGAACCTTCTTTATAGATCGGGGCGATGAATGCACATTTCCATTCTTCCGGTAGTTCGCATTCTTCAAGGGACTTTTGGAATATGATGAACAGTGGTTTGCACAGTTGGTCAACAAGTTCTCTAAGGGCTAATGCAGGAATTATATCCTGACCAGGCGACTTGGCCGGCTTTATACGGAGTAATTGGGTTTTAACTTTGGTCGGAGAAAATTCCAGGTCTAGGTCCTCTGTTTTGGATGAGGAGGAGGAGGAGGAAGGAAAAAGGAGGGGTAAAAATGGTTGACGAATGGATGAAATAGCAAAAAAAGTATTAGGCTCTCAGATTAAGACGGTCTGTAAGAATTTGAAAAAGAAGGGATGCTTTAACCTTGTCGTCGGTCTCCAGTTTTCCGTCTACAGACCTAAGGGAAAGAATCGAATCCTGAGTTCTCTTTGTACTCCGTAAGAAGCCATATAGCAATTTCAATTTGTACCGACAAGACCGCGCTGAAAAACGTGGCGGTGGTTGCCTCCTTTATATTAAGTCATCATTTGTACATTTCCCGTTTCAGCGTAGCATTTCGTCCTTTTCTGGAAATGTATGCTTTGCTTCAGTCATCCTCCCTCACAATAAAAAAGCGTTAATTGGCTGTGTCTTTAATCCTCCGTGTTATTCTGGCAATGAAAGCGAGCTCTGTGAACTATTTCAAAAAGTTGCAGACACTCAATTTGATGTCAAAATAATCGTAGGCGATTTCAATCTGCCAGACGTTGACTGGCAGGCAAATTCCTCTACGCCTAAACATCGGAAATCGGTCGATACTATTAACTTGTCAAACATGTCCCAACTGGTCAGATCAGTTACTAGAAATGGAAACATTTTAGATTTACAGGCTTTAATCCCGTTTAAGATATTTAATTCAAATACAGCTTCTTCTACTGTTCCGCATTTTCTCCAGAACAGACTTAAAAAATACGAAAACAACTTAAAGATTCATCTAAAAGCTCTTTGTCCGTTCATTTAAGGATTGCACAAATATTTGAATTAGCATCGAAAATTAGGCTCGCGAGAGATAAGCGTAGGGAGTCTCGGGCACTAAGTGATGGCAATTCATCCAAATCTGTTGCTCTTATCTTCCATGTTCGGTTATCGGCCAAGCGTCTGAATGTAACTCCGCCCTTACTCGACTGTAACAAAAAACGTGTTACAGACGATTTGGGCAAAGCAGAGTTGTTAAATTCGTTTTTTGCTAACCACTTAACCACTGAAACTAGCCCCACTCCCACAATTCCTCTGCTTTCAAATTCTCTTCTATCAACCATATCATACTCTAGTAGTCTTCATCTGTCAGAGCACTGCGCCCTGATTGTCTCGAAAGCACGCCAAACTACTGGGTTTATTCTCAGAAATTTTAAAACCGTCAAAAATAGAATCAGCCTCTATAAAATGTATGTCAGGCCTAGTCTGGAATATTGCTCGTTTCTATTTAGTCTTCTGCACGCTAGTGAACGAAAGAAGATAGAATCAGTCCAGCACTTCTTTACAAAAAGATTTTTCTATTCAGATCACCGAAACCTGTCCTATCACCAACGCTGTGAGCTTACAAGCCTTGACCCGCTGTGGCTTCGCAGATTACAGAAGGGACTATTTTTACTGTTTAAACTACTAAACAGTCGTACATTTAACCCCCTTATATCTCTGAGGCACCTCGACCACTCTCGGCGCACCAGTCATCGAGATTTATTTTTATTTCTTCCTTTGGCACGCACAGTTAGATACCGACAGTTTTTTTCGGTAAACGCTATAGCAATCTGGAATAAGTTACCTAGAAGTATCAAAATTCAGCAAAGCTATCCCTTGTTTACGCGAACTGTCACTAGTTTTCTACATTCAGGACACCTTCCAAAACTTTTGGGTGCTGACTCTGTTGAAGCTCTCTTCGGTTCTGATGGCATTCATGGACTCTGAATCCTGTGCCGGTCTTCATGCTGAGGGCAATATTACTGGCTCTGCAGACCTCAATCGGCTTATTTCTCAGTCGACAGCGAACAGCCGCTCGCCGAAATACCTGCTGGTGCAGAATATCGGATCCGTAACAATGAATGGAGAGGTTCTTCACCGGGCACCTGTGTTAACGCGTCCCTGTCCAGAACTTTAATTACTCAATAAGCTGCAGTTTTTTCTCCTGAAAACACCTGAAACAACGATCAGGAGTTTTTTTCACTGTCAGCTTGACCCTCTACTGTATATTTTTTTGACCTTGCCTGTAAACTGGCAATAAAATAAATAAATAAATTAATTAATTTCTCGCCTTAATGTATTCAAAAGGAAAGAGCTCACCTTAAAAAAATTCACATTCGGTTGGAACTGATAACATTCCAAACTCACTTATTAAACAGTTAAGGGATTTTCCACCTTTACTAAGCAAGTTATTCTCAGTATTTCTCGAAAATGGTTTCTTCCCCGATTACTGGAAAACTTCTATTATAAACCAGTTTTTAAATCTGGTTCCCGCTCGGACATTCATAACTATCGCGGTGTTCATAAAACGCCCTCTATTGCTAAACTCTTCGAAAAACTAATTGCAAAACAAATCACAGATTTTTGCATAAGCAATCAAATTATCAACTTTTCCCAACACGCCTTCTTACCGGACCGCTCTTGTAAAACCTGCCACATGTCTTTTCTTAATCTACTAACCTCTCTTCGTAATGATCATATCTCTGTGGTAGTTATCTATTTTTATCTAAGTAAGGCATTCGATAAAGTGCCTCATAAATGAATTCTAGCTAAACTAGAAGCTATAGAATTTCGTAGTCCCCTTACTGACTTTATTAGATCATATCTAAATGATCGAAAACAAAAGGTTTTAGTGGGGTCCTCATACTCAAGTGCTACCTCGATTGTGAGTGGCGTCCTTCAAGGTACCGTATTAGGTCCTCTGTTGTTCTTACTGTACATAAATGATATTTCATCGATAGTTAAACATTCTCAATCTTTTATTTATGCTGATGACCTCAAATGCGTGTATTCCTTCTCTAACTATACGACCGAACAATGCCTTGAACAAATTCATTCGGACATAGACGCTCTTTCGGCGTGGAGCTCCACATGGCTAATGGAGTTCTCACCTACTAAGTGTCGCTACATGAGTTTTGGGCCTGAAAGGCTGACACAACCTCTTATCTTTGAAGGTTGCCCTATGATTAAATGTTCCTCCATCAAGGACTTGGGCTTAAGCTACACCAATAAATTAGCTCTTTCGCCTCATGCCGATAGAATTACGGCCAGAGCTGCTCAGATTTGCGGCTTTATTTCTTATAATTTCTACCTTTCTGAAATTTGAATTAAGACTATATCGTATGTTTGTACTTCCCATTCTTGAATTTTTGCTGTCCTTTGTTTGGTTTTAATGAACGAATCTTTGCCGTTCAAAAATTGGAAAATTTCAAAGACATTTCACAAAAAAACTCCTATTTCCGACTCTTTCAACTACTTCCCACTCAACAAGATGCCAGCTAATGAAGCTAAAATTTCTTTGGGTCAGGAGACTTGAAGCAGGCTTTTGTCTCCTTTTCCGACTAAATAATAGTTCAAATCTCCCCAAGCGTTCTGTCATTACCCCCGTTAGTCTTGATTATAACCTAAAAATTCTGCACCAATTTATACCTCCCCTGCATCCTCCACGTGTAAACGCTCTCTTCTTTGCTTCTAGGTATAGTTTTTCTTTGGAATAACTTGCCAATTGAAATTAGTTCGTTAACAGTCTATCTGCATTCAAGCGAAGACTGCACATTTATCTTAACCCTGATTATATTAACCTTTTATTTTCCTCATCTTTTCCCAGTAGCTTTCCCCATGACTCGGAGAAAGGACCATCGGGAATTTACGTGACCCTCTTTAAACTATATTTTCACTACCTCAGGTCGCCCATGAACTATGATGTCTCCTTATATCACCAGTCATCCAAACGATGACGTCATTCGGACGTACACATTCGGTGGTCCACAGTCTAAATTGCTACCATTTCTTTGGATACTAACCATCATCAGAATTCAATTCCGGATCCTAAGATGCTGAGGACTTAAGTTCATTGAAGCATTTTCGTGAGATTTTGTTTCATACGCCTAAGAGATCAAGAACGAATCACCTCGACGTTTCATTATCTCATTCTGAAATGCTACTACCGTATTACCCTAATCTACCACCTGACCATTTTTTCCTAAGCAGTTTTTTTCTCCTACCTTCTATTAAAAAATGAAGGCTTATTGAACTCTGCCTCCATTTTTATGGTAGGAGTTTTTCACTGCCTATTTTTTCTAGTTCACCATTAATTTTAAAACATCGCTAACTGTTGACATAGCAGGACAAGTTATGTATTTGTACATTTTATCTGCACACATTGTCGTACTTTATTTCGTTACTTGTTGCTTAGACAGTGCCTTGCCGGTGCTAACCAAATATAAATTCTAAAAATAGTTCAACAGATCTGGAAGTATTATCACACGCTAGCTTTGCTAGAGACTCCCTACGCCTATCTCAGTGATCCCTCATTTAGAAGCCAATGTTACTATTTGTGCGATCCTTAAGTGTACCGATAACGAACAAAATGGACGGATCCCTAAGCTGCTTTCGTAATTTGTAGTCAAATTTGAAGAAATTGTGGCACCGGAGAATAAGCAGTATTTTATATAAAGGTCTTTTTGTGGAATGAAATGGATGAGGCCTTCTGTTAGGCCTTGCAATGTATCGTGGAAAATACGTGGATCATAATTTGAAACAAAAGCTTGCCCAATCCAGAGTGGTTCAGTTCAGTTCAGTGTATTTGAGGAAAATATTCTTATGCCTTTGGAATCCCTATTTATCTCATAAAAATAGCAAGAATAAGAAGCAATGTAAAAGTTACAGTCAAGTGAATGCAGGCAGATTTACGTGGTACACGATATTGTTAAAGTTAAGTTGTCACATAGTCTTCCGGTGCAGCAACATACGTATGTCAAGCCGATGTTTAAATATATCCACAGACTGGGACATAATAATCGCCTCAAGGTAGGTTATTCCACGGTTTTAAGACACGGTTGGTGAAAAATACTTTCCTCACATCCAATCTTACTTGGGGGCACACTTAGTTTGAATGGATGACCTCGGAGATTATTCAAAGTGGCAAGTTGGAAAAAGTCATAACATAGGAGGGCGCAATACATGCCACGCACGATATGGAAGGTTTGTATCAAGTCTACGCGCAACTGCCTATAACTCAGAGGATAGAGTTTAGGGTTATTTAGGCGAATCTCATATGGCAGTTCACCTTGAACTCTTACTAAATTTGTGGCTCGCCGCTGCACCCTTTCGAGCATGTTGTAGTCCTGTTGGGTCCACTGTCGCCAGGTTTGGATCGCATCTTCAAGATGTGGCCTTACAAACTTACCATAGACTTTAGAAAAGCTGTCTTCATTGAACACTTAAATGCCCGCTTGATAGCGTACAGTATTGAATTGGCGGATTTAGCTGCCTTTGAACATTGCGTAGAATGCTTCAGGTTGCCTTTCATCCAAACTCCAAGATCCTTCTGTGTGTGTGCTTCTCGGAGTGGCAAACCGTTCAAATAGTATGGTCACATATCAGTGACCTGATTCCGATTTACCAGACGTAGCAGGGTGAATTTGTTTGAGTTGAAGGACAGGAGCCATTTGCAGGACCACTCGTCCAATCGACGAAGATTTTCTTGGATATCCTCTGCATCGGCAGCATTGTGGATAACTTTCCAGATTTTTTATCGTCCGCAAACATAGCAAAGTTACAGACAAATTCCTGTACACAATCACTAATGAACAAGAGAAATTGAATCAGTCCGAGCACTAAACATTGTGAGACTCCACTCCCGATGACTGTGCGCTTTGATCGCGATCCGCCTACACAGACCACTTGGGAACGACCAACGAGAAAATTCTTGATCCACGTAAGAAGTTTGCCTCCAATACCAAACATTCTCAACTTGTAAAGGAGATGCTGGTGTGGAACACTATCGAAGGCCTTCTGAAAATCAATGTAGGCCACATGCACAGTGTTTTTTGCGTCGAGTGCTTTTGTCCAGCTTTGCATGGTATGAAGTAAGTTCGTATCACACGATGTTCCCCTACGAAAGCCGTATTGTGCAGTTGATAAGAGGTTACGGGTTTCTTAATAAATCATCAATTCGTTTTTTTATTAATTATTTATTGGCAACCTTCTCCAAAACCTTGCAACAAATTGAGGTCAGGCTGACAGGCTTGTAGTTTGTAGCAAATGCACTACTACCACTGTTGTTAAGCGGTGTGATGTGGCCTGTTTTCCAGTCGGTAGGAAGAATTCCCGTATCGAACGATTTCTGGCCCAAAAAGGATAGCGGTTTTGCCAGCTCTCGAGCAAGTTCGAGGAGTAGCTTTGCTGGAATCTCGTCGGGGCCGGGGGATTTGCATGCCTTCATACATTTTAAAATTTTTTAATAAGTCTTTTTTAACATTAGCAAAGTTGAAGTAACTGTAGACTAACGGTAGACTGAAGGTAACTGTAGACTAACTTATGATTCTGCGTTGCCTTTTGCAGCAAAGTCTTCTCAAATTCTCTTCGCATTTTAAGAATAAGGCTTCTCATTTTGTTTCTCTGTGTTTTAAACTCTTTAAAATAGGCTACTTGATTAGACTTGCAATATTTTCTCCATAACAGGAAGCACAAGTTGTGGAGGAAATATTGCGAGTCTAATCAAGTCACCTATTTTAATAAGTATAAAACACAGAGAAACAAAATGTGAAGCCTTATTCTTAAAACGCGAAGATAATTTGAGAAGACTTTACTGCAAATGGCAACGCAGAATCCAAAGTTAGTCTACAGTTACCTCCGTAGATGTACAAGGAATAGGCATCAAATACCGCTGATTAAAACTGCCATGGGCGTCGAAATTTCTGAAAACAGGGAAAAAGCCGAGTACTTTTCACAGTTCTACCACTCAGTCTTCACAAACGAGGCAAGGTTCCTTCGTCCCTCAGTGGATAACCCGCCGACTGCAAGCATTAGCCACATACTATTTTCAGAATTTTTGATCCAAAAGGAATTAAAAGAACTAAAAGAGTCGAAATCCCCAGGACCAGACGAGCTTCCACCCAAGCTTCTGAAAGAAGTCCGCACCTCTGTTAGTGCTCTTTCAAAAGTCATTTGACTCCGGAACACTTCCTTTCGATTGGAAGCTAGCACATATAACTCCCTTGTACAAAGCGGTAGCCGGGCGTCAGTGACAAACTACAGGCCCATAAGCTTGACATGCATCCTTGGCAAGATTATGGAAAGGAACATCAAGAGCCAATCGGTGAAATTCCTGGAGACTCATAATTTGTTATCAAGCTGTCAACACGGGTTCAGAAAAGGAAGATCATGCACAACGAATTTGCTCTATTCGCTCCAGAGGTGGATCCAAGCACTTGAAGATAGACACGCGGTTCACATTGCCTTCATTGACTTTCAAAAGGCCTTCGATACTGTGCCGCACGAGAGACTGTTGTACAAGCTTGAAAGAATTGGAATCAGAGGTAACCTCCTCAAGTTGATCGAAAACTTCCTCGTGGGTCGGAGCCAGGTTGTGTGCATCGGCCAAGAGAGGTCAAGTTCTGCTGCGGTCGAGAGTGGTGCTCCTCAGGGTTCAGTACTAGGGCCAATACTGTTTTTAATAAACGTGAACGATTGTGTCAGGAATCTCGACTGTGAAGCAGCAATGTTTGCCGATGACATTTAAATCTGGAATGTAATCCAGAGCCCTGCTGACGAAGATCAAACTGCAGATCAACCTAACTCGGTTGGAGGAGTGGTCGAATCATTTGCTTTTGCGGTTCGACGTCGATAAGTGTACAGTAATTTGCTTAGGCAACCCATCTGGATCTGCCGAAAGTATAAGTTACTTTCTCAACGATGAAGCCTTAAAAGACGTGGAAACCCAAATGGACCTTGGTGTGCTGGCGACCACCACCTTAAAACCATCGTCTCACTGCTCGAAAGTGGCGAAGAGCGCAATTGCGGTTTGCATGCCATCAGACGAACCTTTTTGGATTTCTATGAAGATCTCTTCGCTAAGACTTTTGGAACATTCATTAGACCGCATTTGGAATATGCTATGCAAGCCTGGAAACCCTGGACAGTTCAAGCTCAGAACTGCCTCGAAAGAGTACAGAGGAAAGCCACCAAAAGGGTTAGAAGTCAAAGCTCCTTGCCATATCCAACCCGCCTAATTAATCTTAATCTGTTCACTTTGAGTTATAGGCAAATGCGTGGTGATCTCCTGCAGACATACCGCATTGTGAAGGGATTGGATTGTTGCCTGGAATTCTCGGACTTCTTCCTTTTTATTTTTTGTTGAGAATTCTCAACAATGCGAGAAGTGAGTGAAGACAACTTTCCCTCAAAAATGGTACCAAGGATCGTGAAGAGAGAATCATATTTAGACATCAAAGGTATTAAAGTTTTCCAGGGCGTCAATGTCTAATTTCTTCATGCTTACGGTGGGTTGCTCTAGTGGGAAGTTTTACGCTAAGAGGATGTTTGCGTCTAAGCGCTGACTGGGGTTTCATATTGATATTAAAATCAAAGTATTTTTCAAATCGATAGTAGGAAAGGAAAATTGTCACTAGTGACGTTTTGTGGAATAAAAGATGTAATATTTGAAATATGCGTTTAAAGCAAAGCACTGCAAGCAAAAATATACTAGGTAATGAGTTTTAGCTGAAAATAGAATTAGCAAAGAGACTATGCAGGATGAAAAATTATATCAACTGGTATACCAGCTACTGCAAATTATTTTTCGCTGGAAATAAGGTAAATTTACAAAATTTCCACTTTTTTCTAGAATTAACCTTTAGATTTCGTCCTTTTGACGTAAATCTGCGTGAAATTTAATGAGGCTTTGAAAATTTAGCCCTGCAAACATACAAAACGCAAAGGAACAAGGTTAAAAGCTTAATCTTTAACAGCCGACGGGATTACGAGAGGGATTTGCTCCAGCGAGCAGTTCACAATCCCAAATTGCTCTACAGCTATGTAAGAAAAAGCACACGAAACAGGAATCCAATTCTTGTAATGAGAAACGATGATGGTTTCGAGATTACAGAAATTCAAAAACAAAGCTGAACACTTTTCACAGTTCTTTCAGTCAGTTTTCACCCGAGAAGCAGTTATTATTCCATCTAGTTGCGAGGCTATGGGAGCACCAATTATTCAGGATAGGCTCTTTCGAGAAGAGGCGGTCTTTGAAGAATTAAAAGTCTGAACGCATGCAAATCCCCTGGCCCCGAGGAGATTCCAGCAAAGTTACTCCTCAAACTTGCTCGAGAGCTGGCCAAACCGCTATCCTTTCTGTGCCAGAAATCGTTTGACACGGGAATGCTTCCTACCGACTGGAAACTGCCCACATTACACCGCTTCACAAAAGCGGTAGTCGTGCATTTGCTACAAACTACAGGCCTGTCAGCCTGACCTCAATCTGTTGCAAGGTTATGGAAAAGCTTGTCAAAAAAGGAATTGATGATTTATTTAGAAACCCATAACCTCTTATCAACTGCACAATACGGCTTTCGTAGGGGAAGATCGTGTGTTACGAACTTACTTTTATACTATGCAAAGCTGGAGGACAAAAGCACTCGATGCAAAAATACACTGTGCATATGGGCACTACATTGATTTCCAGAAGGCATTCGATAGTGTTCCGCACCAGCGTCTCCTTTATAAGATAAGAATGTTTTGTATTGGAGGCAAACTTCTAACGTGGATCAAGAATTTTCTCGTCGGTCGTTCCCAAGTGGTCTGCGTAGGCGGATCGCGATCAAAGCGCACAATCATCGAGAGTGGAGTTCCGCAAGGATCAGTTCTCGAACCAATCCTATTTCTCTTGTTTATTAATGATTGTGTACAGGAATTGGACTTTGACTGTGCTATGTTTGCGGACGATATAAAAATGTGGAAAGTTATCAACAATGCTGCCGATGGAGACGATTTCCAAGAAAATCTCCATCGATTGGACGAGTGGTCCCGCAAATGGCTCTTGTCCTTCAACTCAAAAAAATGCGCCCTGCTACGTCTGGGAAGTCGGAATCAGGTCACTGATATGCGTCCCTAATTTTTGAACGGTATGCCATTCCGAGAAAACACACACACAGAAGGATCTCGGCGTTTGGATGACAGACAACCTGAAGCCTTCTACGCAATGCTGCAAGGCGGTTAAATCCGCCAATTCAATGCTGTACTCTATCAAGCGGGCATTTAAAGTTTTTCGATGAAGACTGCTTTTCTAAAGTCTTTGGTACGTTTGTTAGGCCCCATCTTGAATATGCGATCCAAGCCTGGCGACCGTGGACCCAACAGGACTACAAAATGCTCGAAAGGGTACAGGGACGAGCCACAAAATTAGTAAGAGGTCAAGGTGAACTGCCATATGAGATTCGCCTAAATAACCTACGGCTCTATCCTCTGAGTTATAGGCAGTTGCGTGGAGACTTGATACAAACCTTTCGTATCGTGCGTGGCATGGATTGCGCCCTCCTATGTGATGACTTTTTCCAACTTGCTACTACGAATACTCTCCGAGGTCATCCATTCAAACTAAGTGTGCCCCAAGTAAGATTGGATGTGAGAAAGTATTTTTTCACCAACCGTGTCTTGAAACCGTGGAATAACGTACCTGAGGCGATTGTAATGTCCCAGTCTGTGGATATATTTAAACATCGGCTTGACATACATATGTTGCTGCACCGGGGAGATTATGTGACTACTTTACCTTAAAAATATCCGTGAACCACGTAAATCTGCCTGCATTCACTTGACTGTAACTTTTTTACATTGCTTATTATTCTTCCGACTTTCTGTATCAAAAAGGGATTTCAAAGGCGTAAGCCTATTTTTCTCAAAATACACTGAACTGAAATGAACTGAACTGAACTGAATAGGGTGAAGAAGTTTAAAACCGTATATTTCTCCCTCTTTTCAATTGCAATAACTGCAGGTGTGCGCAATTGATAATGAGGTAGAAATATAATAAATTGTCAATAATTAAGCTAATATTTTCGACAGGAAAGGAAGATATCGGTTTTAAATTCGATTGGATAAAAATCAATAAACACGAGTGCGAAGTCGTGTACAGTTAAGATTGAATAGAAGGTCAGCTATTCGCGATGACAATTGACATAAATTAGTGTGGTGAAAAATTTGATAAAAGAGCAAAGATTTTAATGGAAGAGGCGTAGCTTGAATGGGGTTTGTGGGATTTTAAGGAGAAAAACTGTCGCTCCTGGGTGGAAAACATACGCGTAAGGTAGGACCGACATGCTGATGAAAGCGTATTAGCGTTCAAAACACTCCTCATCATGGGAGAAATCATTTATTGACAGAGGCTACTTTTCAGTACCGCAGGTGTGATCGCAATGCGTATAGACTGGCTATAAGCGTAGCCGTCAAGGTTGCTAGGCAGAGGGAACCTTCGCAGGCATCATCGGTACGCTTAGGGTCGAACGAAGAAAGGACCGTAAAGATCGTTACAGGTTTTGGCCACAGGAAAGACACATTGATCTGGACTATTTGACCATCTTTGATTTTCAGCAGTTTATCCCTTCTGCAACTTCTCTCCGTCAATTATCTCCTTACTTCCTTCATTTTCAGCCGTTCCCTCGGCCCGTAGTCCAGCTGAAAAAATACTAGTTTGTGCGATTGCCGTAATTTTGTTCTTCCTTCCAACAGAAGTCGCTGCCTGGGTTTCGTTTTCTCAAATAAGTTTTTAGAGACCTTGGGGATGTTCTCATGTCGTGGCTGGGTTCTACGTTGCCTAGTTGGAAAGCAATTTCTACGGTTAAAAATTTCCCCTTTTTCCAGGATTGCACTGGCATATTCATGAAAGAGATCTAGATCGTGTGACACTCGTTCCTTAGGAATGCAGGACACTGAGTCTGGGACACCCCTATTACGATATATCAATTGCGATACATGGACGAAGTCATTATCTGCCCGCCTACGTTAGGGTTGGAGTTCACACCGGTGGCGTTACTCGTGTATGCTGGGACTTCAACACGAGAGTGATTTTCGTCCAACGCTGGGGTTCTGGGACTTAAATTTTTGAATGATACATTACATTTGTTTTCCAAAACTCGTTTCCTCATTTTCTGGGATCCCTGTCAATTGCCCTCTTTCCATAGTAGAGACAGTTTAACAACTACACAGAGCTCCGTAAACGCAGCATCATCTTCTTTATTGGATGTGATGGCTGCGGAAGCTGTGCATGCGCACGTGCGTTTGTCTTCCTTATGTTCTACTGTTAGGGACTGCTTCTGCTCAGGTAAAAGGCGAGGAAGTTTCTTCAACTTCTCTGTCTCCATCTTCAGCTCCTGCATTTCCTTTCCAATCGCCAAAAGTTTTTGAAGAAGTTTCAAGCATGTCACACACGCTTCGTAGTCGTAATTGACATCCAACAAACTTACTAAGGTTTTGGCCCATTTAGCGGGAGGTGACTTTAAGGAAACAACTCCGGAAATGAAGTTATTGGTGTTATGACAAGTGTTAATTCCATTCTTCAAATTTAAATCAGCGAGTACGTCATGCAGCTATAACTCAGTAGTATCACCGTCGTTTCCCGCACACTGGTGCTCTGGTTCGAACCTCGGCGGTACCACGTATTTTGCACGATTCCCGAAGGATATATTTTTGACTTCCATGAAAGATCGCAAAAACGATAAAGGATGTTAAAAATATGGGACGAAGATTTAAGCTGAAGCAACTTTATGAATAAAATAGAGCTGCTGGCAAGAAGTGCACAAGAGGAGGATATCGGACGCTTCCGCTGCTGTCCTGCAGTAGTCTTATGAGGATGAAGAGTATGCCGAATAGAATCCAAAGCTCAATAAATAAAGTCCACAGTAGACTGAAATCTTGAAAGGAGTTAATTCCTCGGAGGTCAAAATTTTAAACTGAATTCGAATTTGATTCAGCCCTACGAGCACCAGCCCTGCCTGGCCCACTCTAGCCCAGGGGGCCAGAGGGGCAAAATGGCGGGGCCGGAGAGGGCAAAGATGATGGTGTGGCCCCCGCTGGCCCCATCACCGGAAAACATTTGCGCAGCAGGACCACAAGATTTTCTCGCAGTAGCGGCCCCTTTTCCTTTATATCGAACTACCACCGCACACAGCCTTCCCCATCCTATCAGCCACCATTGATGTTCCCCTAATTATTGTTCTATTAACGACCCAATTTTATACCATTTAATATGGCTTCCGTTTGGATCCATTCAAGCTAATCCTGCGAGGTACCTACTCACTCATGAAATAGGATACGTGAAGATGAAAGGTTGCAAAGTAGTTTATTATAAAAAAAGTTAAAATAACACTTTTCATGCGTACGATAAATTTGTTATAGATTGTCCACATTGCTACCGTCATCCGGTGGTGGTTCCTAAAAAGAAATATGTTGGTTACCGTGGTGAATATTATGAAAAGAGTTATAAATCACAAATTCTGGATTAAAATAAATATTACTAAGTTAATAACGTTTACACCTGAAATGCAGTAAGTGTAAAGGCATTGAGATACTTATCATGTCTTTCGGACGCAGACTGTGTTGTGCAAATTGGACCACTGGTGGGACATTCCGGAAGCTGAATAAGTATGCTGGGTTAATTCAATGGAGTAGTTTTACCTTCTTAATTGCCTCCAGACGTTTTGTTCTCCCACCGTACTTGTTCCTGGCACCATGGAACCAGTCAATAGCTGTTCTGCGAATAACATCCGAGGAACACTTATTGAAGCTGGTATTTTGGCGAACGGCTTCTGTAGATGTCAGAGAAACGTTGTGACCTACCAGTAATAACTTGTTAGAGTGGGCAGCCAATAAATAACCGCTTGTCAGTGGATCTGCTCCAGCAGAAGTTGAGGCACAGGGTTGGTCCAATAAAACATGTCAAGAGATTCCGGACGAACTCTCTTTCATTTCTTCCCCCAACCACAAACAGCCCTTCTATCTACAAATCACAAAAAAGACTCAAAGTGAAAGGCTGACAAAATTATCCAACACTCCAAACCGACTCATATCATCATATTGGTGAACTAAACAATGAATATTATATACAATCTCCGCTGGACTATACAATATGGTGAAATCAGAAACAAAGTTATTTAACAAAAGGCGGGCGAAATCAAAACAGGTCTTATGTAAATTAGGATGACAAAAAAATAGATACTGCAAAAGAAAACTGCAAAAATGCATAAAACGGTCTTTGACAAGATAGTTTCATACAACAGGACCTGTGTAGAGCAAAAATTGCAAAATTTGGCAACCTTCAAAAACTCGAGAAAATCTAATGTTCAACACTTGCGGGAAAATTCCATCGGCAAACACTAGCTGCATTTTTATGATGTCATCAAGTGCTGGAAAAACCTCTTCACACACAATTTCCACTGATGAAGTAACTTCTGCATTAAACCCAAGCACACGAGGTGCATGTAGTCCGTTGGGAAGCTACTAACCAATTCGAAAGTAAGCTCCTCTAAAGGTGATATGCCTCTGTGGTGGAGTACCTGCTTTCGTGATCGAACCGACCGGTCGTCACGAAGACGCCCACTATACACAGGAAACGACATGCGGTTAGCAATGGAAATTCCAACATGACAGCACCCAGTGTGTTTTCCAGTACCTTCACCAAACGCGTACCTGTCGCATCCATCTGCCTTTTAATTCGCTTGTTTGTCCCGTGACCCCTATTGATTCTGCATTCAAAATCAAAATAACATTGCCTGAAAACCTACCATTCGAAACCTCAGGAAAAATTTCAGACATCTTAGGCTCCGGTGAGGGGTATATCGCCAACGAAGAAAATGGCGAAGGACCATCTGCTACTTCGGTTGCGGCAAAATACGCCTGAATTGCACGCAATACCCGCTTATACACGGTGCTCCTCTTGATTCTGTTATATTTTCGCTTCATAGTTACTTTGCATGGACAACAGACCACCATATATAAATGATATGAGGGCATATTTAACATTCAGTGAGCTACAAAAATTACCGTTAATGTTTCGCATTTAACTCGAGCATACGTACCTTAAAAACATCTCCAGCCCTCTGGATTACCTAACTGAGTATCAGCAGCTTTGTGAACAATAAGTCAGTCGTACAAGTAACATGGCAGGCCGGCACACGCTTAGTAGACAAATGGCGTCTAAATGAGTGACGTAAACAAAGCATTCAAAATCAGTTCATCACAGTACCCAATAATGAGGCTTAAACAGTAATTTATCTTATGAATATTACCTATTTGAGTTTAAATTCAAACAGTGACACCTTATCCAGTCTTTACAAGAAGCCTGACGATGCGTCAAATATGGCCTGAAAGTCCACGGAGTTTGGCCGCTTCTGGCCCCTCTGGCCACATCTGAGCCCCCTCTACTGACGGGGCCATGTGCTGGAAGGGTATAATCCTCCATGTTATGCTGGCAATGAAAGTGAGCTCTGTGAACTATTTGAAAAAGTTGTAGAGACCATTCGATGTCAAAATAATTGTGGATGATTTTAATCTGTCAGACATTGACTGACAGGCAAAGTCCTCTCAGTCAAAACTGCAGAAATTTGTCGATACGATGAACTTTTAAAACATGTCCCAAGCGTTTAGTTCAGGGGCTAGACATGACAGCATTTTAGATTAAAGTTTCACAAATAATTTCCAATCTGTCTTTATGAATTTCCATCGTCATCTATTCACAAGTGATCACGCACTAATTCACAGTTTGTTTTCCAATCTCCATTTCTACAAAGCCTGAGGTTAAATGCAATAACCTCCATTTTGCTAACACAAACAATGAATTAATAAATAATTTCGTAAGCACTCTAGATTGGCATAGCATATTTTCAATCAACGATCCAAACTGGTTCCATGGTCTAGTGCAGAGCTGAAGATTTTTAATTTAAATAAGGCCTCTTCTACTGTTCCAAATTTTCTCCAAAAATTACAAAGGAAACTCAACGATCCGCCTAAAAGCTCTTTGTCAGTTCACTTAAGGATGGCAAAAATATTTGAATAAGCCTTGAAAATCAGGCTCGCGCGAGGTAGTCATAGGGAGACTCAGGCACTATATGATGCCAATTCATCCAAATCTGTTGCTCAAGTCTTCCATGTTTGGTCATCGGCTAAATATCTGCATGCAACTCCACCTTTACTTGAATGGAACAAAAATTTCGTTACAGATGATTTGGGCAAAGGAAAATTGTAGAACTCATTTTTTGCAAACCGTTTTACCATTTAAACTAGCCTCACTCCCTCAATCCATCTACTGTCAAATTCAAATTCAATTCTTACAACCATTAATTTATCGCCTTCAAGTATTCAAAAAGAAAAAGCTCACTTAAAAAATTTACATTCGGTTGGAACTAATAACACTCCAAACTCATATATTAAACAGTAAAGAGATTTTCCACCGCTACTGAGCAAATTATTCTCAGTATTCCTAAAAACGGTTTCTTACCCAATTATTGGAAAACTATTATAATTCCAGTTTTTGAAATCTGCTTCTTGCTCTGACATTCATAACTATCATGGGGTTCACATCCCCTAAACGTGGGATCCGCCCCCTAAACGGACCACGTGGTAGATGCGTTGAACCAACACGGGGGCCACATTAGGGCACGGCAGGCTTTATTCGGGTTGCGCTCCCATAACAAATGCCGAACATGGAGGTGTGGTGGCACGCCTAGGGGCGGCTAGGACATAGGGGACCCAGCCACGCCAGCCACCTGCGTCCTCTCCCGCCTCCGGTCTTTTTGACTCTGTCTTGACACCGGGCTCAGGTGGGGAGGAGGAGAGAATGCGGTAGATGCAGCGCAAGTCTACTATCGCTTTTAAACTAAAGCACGCGCAAGTCACCGTCCCTGTTCCACTTTCCCATGGAGCATACGGTGGACATCGTCAGACTACGACGGTCAAACTGTCGGGGTTCACAAAACTCCCCCTCTTGCTAAACTCTTCGAAAAACTGATTGCAAAAATGTACGGATTTTTGCATAAGTAATCAAATTCTCAACTCCTCCCAACATGGCTATTTAACGGATCGCTCTTATTTAACCTGCCATATGTCTTTTCTAAATTTACTAACTTCTCTTCGTAAGGATAATATATCTGTAGTAGTTATCTACTTTGATCTTAGTAAGGCATTATATAAAGTGCCTCATAGACGACTTCCAACTAAACTAGATGCTTTAGGATTTCGTAGTCCCCTTACTGACTTTATTAGATCATAAATTTCTGATCGAAAACAAAAGGTTTTCAGTGGGGTCGGCATACTCAAGTGATATCCCGATCGTGAGTGGTGTCCTTCAAGGTACAAAGTTAGGTCTTTTGTTGATCTTCCTTTACATAAATGATATTTCATCGATAGAGTAACATTCTCAATCTTATATCTATGCTGAGGACCTCAAATGCGTGTATTCATTCTCTAACGCTACGGCCGAATGATGCCTAGAACACATTCATTCGGAATTAGACACTCTTTTGGCGTGGAGCTCTACATAGCTAATAAATATCTAACCTTCTAAGTGTCTTTACATTTGTTTTGGGCCTGTAAGGCGTCCGCAACCTGTTATTTTCAAAGATTGACCTATGACTGAATGTCCGTCCATCAAGGACATGGGCTTAGATCTTTCGCCTCATGCCGATAGAATTACGGCCAAATCTGCTCAGATTTGTGGCTTTATTTCTTATAATTTCTACCTTCCTGGAAATTAAATTTAAGACTTTATCGTATGTTTGTACTTCTCATTCTTGAATTTTGCTGTCCTTTCTTCGGTTGAATGAACGAATCTAGTCGTTCAAAAATTTAAAATGTCCAAAGACATTTAAAAAAACGCCTGTTCACGACTCTTTCCACTACTTCTTCTCAACAAATGCCAGTTAACGAAGCTAAAATTTCTTTGTGTCAGGAGACTTGAAGCAGGCTTTTGTCTCCTTTTCCGACTAAATAATAGTTTAACTCTCCCCAAGCTTTCTGTCATTACCCCGTTAGTCTTCCTTATAACCTAAGAAATTCTGCACTAACTATACCTCCCCTTGCATCTTCCACGTGTAAACGCTCTCTCTTCTTTGCTTCTAGGTATAGTTTTCTTTGGAATAACTTGCCAATTGAAATAAGTTCGTTAACAGTCTATCTGCATTCAAGCGAAGACTGCACATTTATCTTACCACTGATTATATTAACCTTTTATTTTCCTCATCTTTTCCAAGTGGCTTTCCCAATGACTCGGATAAAGGACCATCGGGAATTTAAATGACCCTCTTTAAACTATATTTTCGCTACCTCAAGTCGCCCATGAACCATGATGTCTCCTTATATCACCAGTCATCCAAACGATGAAGTCATTCGGGCGTACACATTCGGTGGTCCACAGTCTAAATTGCTGCCGTTTCTTTGGATACTAACCATCATCAGAATTCAATTCTAGATCCTATGATGCTGAGGAATTAAGTTCATTGACGCATTTTCGTGAGATTTTCTTTCATACGCCTAAGTGATCAAGAACTAATCATCTCCACATTTCATTATGACATCCTAATATGCTACTGCAGTATTACCCTACTCTACCACCTGACCTTATTTTCATAAGCAGTTTTTCTCCTACCTTCTACTCAAAATTGAAGGCTTATTGAACCCTGCCTCCATTTTTAAGGTAGGAGTTTTTCACTGCCTTTTTTCTAGTTTGCCATTTAATTTCAAAACATCGCTTATGACCTCAATTGCGTGCATTCATTCTCTAACTCTACGACCGAACGATGCCTCGAACAAATTCATTTGGGCTTAGACGCACTTTCGGCATGGAGCTCCACATGGCTAATAGAGTTCTCACCTTCTAAGTGTAGCTACATGAGTTTTGGGCCTGTAAGGCTGCCGCAACCTCTTATCTTTGAAGGGTGCCCTATGATTGAATGTTCATTCATCAAGGACTTGGGCTTAAGCTACACCAATAAATTAGATCTTTCGCATCATGCCGATAGAATTACGGCCAAAGCTGCTCAGATTTGCGGCTTTATTTCTTATAATTTCTACCTTCCAGAAATTAAATTAAGACTTTATCGTATGTTTGTACTTACCATTCTTGAATTTTGCTGTCCTTTCTTCGGTTTAAGGAGCGAATCTTGCCGTTCAAAAATTCAAAACGTACAAAGACATTTCACAAAAAACTCCGGTATCCGAATCTTTCAAATATTTCCTACTGAACTAGATGCCAGCTGACGAAGCTGAAATTTGTTTATGGTCAGGAGACTGGAAGCAGGCTTTTGACTATTATTTCGACTTAATACTACCTTACTCCCAAAGTTTTCTGGCATTTACCTAGTTACTTAGATAGATAGCTAGGTTTTACCATCTGAGCCTAAATTACGACTGGGCGAACTGGCTCAATTTGTAATGATATAGCTTACATGTTTTTGGCACAAAGAGGAGATTTTTTAGCCTCAAAGTCTAATGTGAGCCTAGAAACTGTAAGTATTTATTAGTGATCTGTGTAAGATATGAAATAAACTTCGTCCTGTCGTTTTCGATTAGCGATATAGCAAGTACCGGAAGATTTTTCTCGAAAAAGGGATGAAATCATTCTTGTGTGAGAACAATTCTTTTAAACACTAACAGCATATTTTAAACATCGGCGAGTGTCATACACTTATGAAAATGTCAGCTGCAATATTGCGGCTGATCGGGTTCGTGAAATGGCTTCGTTATCGGATGTTTTGCTGACACACATTAAATTCGGCCTAAAAACGTTAACCAACTCACTATGTGAGGTCAATATTTGTCCCCCAAGTAGCTTTTTATAACGACTGGATGCACAATTATAGCGGCTTCTCTCGATAGGGGTGATGCGAAAGGCGATTATTTACCAGGATTGACCTATTCGCGCAATCATTGATTACCCGTTTTTCATGCACCGATGATGCGCGCGCCCGGGCCGCCCTGCATAACATCCTGCAATAACGTTTTCACCATATATCTCTTTCATTCTAGGTAGCCCTTCATTCTTTTCGTAAAAATATTTGGACACGAATGTTACCAGACATTAAGATGGCGCATTAAAAGGATATCAAGGAAATGTGAAGACTAATGGAGGAAGAGGTAGAATAAGATGCGTACGACAGCAACGTGGTTAGCATGCAGACCAGCTCACAACGAAGGTAATACAGAATGTGAATAATTGACTTTCTAGAATTGCATGGTCCTTATAATGCGATCAGCACTTACTGTGTTCTAAGCTCAGTTTAACGAAGAAGCCTCGGCTCACACCAATTTCAAAGGAAAACAAATAAGAAACGAATGAAAAAATTGCCACTATATGCCATAATTAAAGGTAGGTTATTGTGGACATTACTAAGTTATCGTGAAGTAGAAGTGCGCAAAATCTGGAACAAAGATGGGCGTGGATATATCTACAAGCTTGAGATCACGTTCTGCAGTCAACTCAAGAGGCCCTGGATGCGCTTAGGAAGCAGCTTAATAGATCCAATTTAATACTGAATGCGACTGCCAGTTAATCCTTATAAGATCTGATTACACTTCCCTCTTTTAGCCCCGCTTCCAGGTTCATCCTTCCCATAACAGTACAGGCCGGATGACAAGACACCGGAGGGCAGTTAAATTGCACGATAATACGTGCTGTACGCCATTTTATATAATGAAATGCTAAACAATCTTAAAAGACTTCTGTATAAAGCAAATTTGATGGAGGGGGAAGGGAAGGGGGTAAATAAACTGAAAGATGTAGGCAAGGGAGGCTTTTGCCATTTAGCACCGAATCGCGCCTTTGCGCTCTATTTTCCATCGCGCCAAAATGGGCAAAATCCGCTATTAATCGGACATACCTATCGTGACTTTCTAATGGCGTTTCGGTATCACCTCAGCATGGAATCACTACTGTGACTGTAAAGATTACGACAGTGATTGAGCTGACGGAGTTTGCACATTGAAACTCTACCTTCGAGAGCATCAGCAGTTGTTGGGTGGCCTTCGAATTGAAGGCGTTTGTGTTCAGGTACCGATTCGCGCTTGTTTCGCATTGCTTTCGAAATTTTCGACTGCCAAGGAATGTGTTATCTTCGATGTTTTTGTCTACTGCGCCCCTTCGCAGACATTAAATATTAAGATCTTGATCTAAATCGACACTAGCTTCATCCTCATAAGTCTACAAAAGGAGAACAGCGGAAGCAACCGATGTCCTCCTAACCGCTTCTTGCAAGTGGTTTTACAAGATTTTCCAATCAACGACTGAATAAGTTGATCAGGCAAACAACTTCATCCCGTTAATTTAATAACGATTCTAAATTTTACGATCTTTTATAGGAGTTCAATATGTGTGTCATAAGTGGGATTTGAATCTCCACATCTGGGTGTGGTACGCCACACCTACCACCGCAGGATGCCGCGTTTGTTTATCTACATAATCGACAAAAACATTTTCGTAATATAAATGACTGCGATTCTGGATATGCTGATACGAAATTGCCAAAAACGAAACATGGCTCAAAGCCGAAATCGCAGATACAGAGATTTCGATGGAAGGATACAAACTCTTTCACCGAGGTCGTAAAAATAGATAGGGTGGTGGAATTGTCGTACATATACCTGGACAGGAATTTCGACAGTTAACGAGCACGCACCCTCTTCTTTAACATGAATCCATCTGTATAAAGGTAGAGAAGAGTAATTCGCAAAACATAGAATGCCTGACGGTGTATAAATAAATAAATTGTATATTTAAGGCCCAGAGAGCCCCGTCATTTAAAACCTTCCGAGTGCAACTGCCGAGGCAGCCTCCAATTGGTCAAGGACGTAGCAAGCCACCAAGAGGTTATTATTGCAGGATATTTAAACAAACCTGGCAAAAACCTGACAGTTGATGGCGTGCGAACGTTCTTCAGGTACCACACTCGATTTCCCAGACCTTCTGAGTGCAACTGCCGAGGCAGCCTCCAGTCGGTCATGGAAGTAGCTAGCCACCAAGAAGTTATTATTGCAGGATATTTAAACACACCTAGCAAAAAGCTGACAGTTGACGGCGTGCGAACGTTCTTCAGGTATCACATTCAATTTCGCATACAAAGTGTTAAGATCTCCGATATTCTCTCCAAAACCACATGTGTGAGGAATGGAGTTGTTCGTGGTAGTATGCTTGGCCCGCTCTTATTTTCCTTTTCGTCAATGATGTTCTTGATTTTTTAGAATGGCAGGCCCTTGGTGTTTGCTAGTGATTTAATAGTTGCCTATCGATAAAAACCGTCAGATCGCAACATCGTTTTCCAACTCTTAAAAAACGAGCTTCAGATCTTTGCCCAGTCATGCGGGCGCCTTTCCTTTTCTTGGCACAAGTGTTCCGTTATGGTTGTTGGTGCCGATCATCAGCCTCAGGTAAGCAAAGACAGTCACGACCTTAATGTGCCTGGAGTTATTAAGGATGTGGGCATATACTATTCCATCGACCTTTATCTTTTAGAGCATTGCACCCTGATTGTCGCTGAAACACAAAGAAATACCGGTTTTAGACTCCAAGATTTTAAACCCATCGATATTAGAAACGCCTCTTTAAAATTTACGTTACGCCCGAACTGGAACACAGCTCGTTTCTTTTGTGTATAAGTGTGTAAGTGAATGGAAGAAAACAGAACCAGTTCAGCATTTTTTACTGAAAGACTTTTATCCTCGGACTACCGTAATCTGACGTCAAAACAATGTTTTGGGCTTACAAACTTTGATTGTTTGTGGTTTTACCAATTAAAAAGGGATGTTTTTACTGTTTAAGATCCTAAACAGTCGTATGTTTAATCGCCTTACTACTCTGAAGCAACTTCTCCACTCTCGGCGAAAGAGCCACCACAATGTCTTCTTATTTGTTATTCTGGCTAACACAAACATGTACCGTTAATTCTTTTGCAGTTAACGTCATTGCAAGCGGAAATAAGCTACACAGGAATATAAAAATCCTGCCAAATTATTGTTTGTTTAAGAGAACTCACTAGGTTTCTGCATTCAGCCCATATTCCACGAATTCAAGGTGCCGAAAGAATCGAATTCATCTTCGAGCTTGATGGAGTGTGCGGGCTCTGAGCCTGGTCCCAAGTCATATCTTGAGGGCCATGGTGCTGACTCTTCAGTGCAAAACCAGTAAATTCTTCAGCCGACAGTGAGCAACCATTTGTCGATTCACCCTTTCCTGGTGCAGAATTCCCGTTCCATGAAAAAAAGGGGTCTGATCAATTATTGAACTTGTGCTTACTCTTTCCCGTTCCAAACTGCTATCATCCAACGGGCAGCAGTTTTTTCTCCCGAATAACCCTAATTTAGGAAAAAACACTAGTAACTATATTCCTCCAGGGATTTTTGTCACCGCTATCCTGATACCCACTACACATTTCTTTTGAATTTTTCTGTAAACTGGCTTTCAATAGAATTTTGTATTTATTTAATCATTTGTTTATCTCCCGTTGGCACCGAACGTTAAGTCCCCAACGAGATTTAGAACAAAACCAAGAGATCAATTGCTTGGACATAGTTTTTACGATAGATTTATCTTAAACTGACGAAGTATATTTCAGTGCTCCTCTCGCTAAGAGTGACCATATTACGTTACTCTGGAATAATTTGCTCTGAGGGCCGATGTTAACATGACGATGAATGCATTGATGTTAGTGAGTTAGGACTGTTTGATCAAGGGGGATCCAGAGGATGACTGAAAATAGGTTAAGACGATTTCAGTAGATTTGATTCAGTGCTGTTGTTCAACGAAAATAAAAACGACCAGCTGCCCTCTGGTTAACAAGAGCACATCAGAAGACGTTAAAGAAGGAAAATCAGAAATGGAATATATCCAGGGAAGCTGAGTCACCAGAACACCTAGAGGCGATTTCGTCACCAAACGAAATGGAGTTAGAAAATGGGTCTGACGGACAACGAAGAATTATGAACCGAGAATTATCCAGTAGGCTGGAAATAAACTCTATATTTTATTCAACTCTATTAATTTTTTTTACTAAAACACAATCACCCGGTCGCAGAACTTAATAATAATGGTTAAGAAGTCATTTAAAAAGCGAGAATCCCGAATACTTCGACCTGTTCTTTGCCTAGATATTAACTAGAAAAACCGAACCTTAGTTTCATAATATCAGCATTGCTGTTGCTAATGCCATTCCAGTGCTTGAAGCTTTACTCTTCCCGACATCTATTATGACAAGAGATTTGCAAAATCTCAAAGAAGCAAAGTCTTCGGGCTTGAACAATATGCCGGCTAAGTTCTTGAGCGGATTGGCGAGCGAAGTCTCCAACTTACTAGCGCATATCCTCCATTTGTTATGTGAATTAGGGGAACTGCCATCCACATATAAGACAGCCAATATCTATTTGATATAGAAAGGTGGGGCTGAAACTAATATCATTAAGTATATAGCCCGTCAGCCTAATCGGCAGTTGCTCTAAAGTAATTGAGACTATACCTATGAAGGAGAGAATGAAGTTACTGAAGGAGAACAACATACCCTCAGGGCTCCTAAGCGGCTTCAGACATAGTCACTCTTGCCTTTCCAATTTATTGTTCTCGACCGATCAGTGGATTCGCGCAGTGGGCTAAGGTGGATGGTTTAAACGTAATCCATACTGATTTCAAGAAAGCATTAGACAGTATCCTTCCCAATGTCTAATCTTTAAACTATCTAAAAGTTGAATAAGAGGAAAGTTTCTGACATGGATAAAAGATTTCCTTACAGGGAGATCGAAAACGGCAGACAACGATTCCTCGAATTATACCCATACCCCGTTCTTAGTGGTGTTCCCTAAGGCTTAGTCTTAGGGCCGCTACCTTTCCTCGTTTACGTCAACGACTAAGTTGTCGGCCTGGGTTGAAACGTTATCATTTTTAGTAATGCATTTAAATTGTGGAGAGCCATAAGATTTGGCGTCAACAGGCAAGCAATTCAAGAGAGCCTCAACCGACTCAGCAGTGGGTCTGCTCGTTGGCTCTTAAATTTAAACGTCGGTAAGTGTGTAGTCCTAAGACTCCATACCAGGCTCCTCAGCATCCATGCCATGCTGAGGCAAGTGCAACTGCGATGGAGCGGCCACCTGGTAAGAATGGACGACGAGCGACTACCCAAACGACTTTTCTACGGTGATGTCGCTACGGGTTTTCGCCGGGAGGGAGGTCAAAAACGACGGTACAAGGACACTTTGAAGAAATCGCTGAAGCAACTGCAAATCAACTCGGCGACCTGGGAGGACCTCGCCCAGGATAGACCGGCATCGAGAAGATCAGTGAAGACTGGTTCAGCAATCTATGAGGCCAACCGGATCGCCGCCGCCAAGGCCAAAAGAGCGGCACGAAAGTCCCCAGCGCCGCGGACCAACACCGCCAATGCCCAGGCCCTGCCAACATGCCCGCGCTGTCAACGCATCTTCCGCGCGCGAATCGGCCTGGTTGGACATCTTCGGACGCAATACACCAACAATCCGACAATTCCAATTTCTGCGTCAAATTCTGCCAACCCTCCTTCTGACTCCCCACCCTCACTCCTGGCATCAACTCCATTACTCCCACCATCATAGAGACCACGTCCATCTACTCATCGCCTGTTACCCCCACCACCGCAACCACCACCGCCTTTGCCTTCACTACCACCAGCACCACCACCGTCAGCGATGGGGAATCTCTCCTAAGCTGTACTCAATACGACCGCACATTCACCTCACGCATCGGCCTGGTCGGTCACTTGCGAATACATTGTACAGAGACCGGTGAGCCAGTGCCTGGAGCACCATCACACAGCAGAGATCGTCGCCTCCACTACCCTCACTTTCCTCGCGCATTCACTCATCGCATGGGCCTATTCGGTCACAAGCGCATCCATGACAGCGGAATTCACCACAATGCCGACAACACCGATACACCATGCACACCCTCCGCTCCTGCCATTCTTAGCACCCCTGCCACCCCCACTACCATGAATGACATCCTTCCAGCCTCTACCAATTTCTCCTGCCCACACTGCGCCCGCAACTTCAACTCACGCATCGGCCTGGTCGGTCACCTGCGAATCCATCGCATGGAGGCTGGTGAACCAGTGCCTGGGGCTCCGACATACAGTCGACGCGCCCGCCTTCACTGCCCTCACTGCTCCCGCACATTTACACACCGCATGGGCCTATTAGGACACATGCGCTTCCTCGACAACCTCCGGTAAACCACCGGAGGCTAAGCTACATCAGCGCACACAACCTAAACCAATGCATCGACAACACCCGCACAATCACCATTTACCAGAGTATATCATGGTTTCCTAGAAACCATGGCTGGGAAGTCTGCCAATCTGACGCTTCCACCAGACCACACCGTCGGCTAAGTGTATGTGCTGTGTGTGTCGAGTGGCTGACCAGTGGACTGGGAGTCAGACGGCGATGGCTGCTCCATATCCCCTCAGTTTGTGAATCCTGGTGTGTGCGTTATGGGGGCCAGGTCGTGCTGTGGCACGCGAAGACGGTTACTTTGATCCCTCAGCCAATGCGCCCACTCCCACATCAGGCAACTTACCGGCTCGGACAGTGTCTGATGGTGGGGGTTGGGGAGAGAGTGAGGTCGACAGCTCAGGGCATGTTCCTCACTATAAAAAATCTGACGCGCTTGTAACTATCACGGTGCGCTAAAAGCCGTGGCTTGGAAGGTTGCCAACTGACGGGATAACTCGAACCGCATGGTCAGCCCAATGTGTGTTTTGTGTGGAGTGGCTGATTAGCGGACTGAGAGTCAGGCTGCAATGGCTCCTTCTTAATGTGCTCTTTATGGCACTCCCACTCTGTGTGATCCGAGCCAGGTGTGGTGGTACGCCCAGGGGCGGCTCCGGCCGCGCCAGCCACCTGCAACCTCTCTCATCTCCGGTCTTCCTGCCTGTGTCGTGAGACCGTGCTCAGGTGGGGGAGGAGAAGAGTGTGCGGTTACGTTAACCTCTGCGGTTGGAAGGTTGCCAACTAACAATTACACTCAGACCTTGCAGTTAGTCCAATGTGTGTTGTGTGTGAGTGGCTGACTGGTGGTCTGAGAGTCAGGCTGCGATAGCTCCTTCTTAACGTGACCTCTGGCTATCTCACACATGTGAGATGTAAGCCGTTCAACCCCCTGTTGTGTGAAATCCTTGTGCTTGTATTTGGGGGGCCAGGTCGTGTACGTACTACACGTAGACGAGGTCACCAGCAGCTGCGCCTGCTTCCGCATCAGACAACTGACCGGCTCGGACAGTGGTCTGATTGTGGGGGTGGGGAAGAGAGAGTGAGGTCAAGAGCTCAGCGTATTTTCCTCACTATAAACAGTCTGACGCGCTTGAACCTATCACGGTGCGCTAAAAGCCGTGGCTTGGACGGTTGCCAACTGACGGGATATCTCGGACCGTGTGGTCAGCCCAATGTGTGTTTTGTGTGGAGTGGCTGACTGGCGGACTGAGAGGCAGGTTGCAATGGCTCCTTCTTAATGTGGCCTTTATGGTACTCCCACTCCGTGTGATCCGAGCCAGGTGTGGTGACACGCCCAGGGGCGGCTCCGGCCGCGCCAGCCACCTGCGCCCTCTCCCATCTCCGGTCTTCTTGACTCTGTCTTGACACCGGGCTCAGGTGGGGGAGGAGGAGAGAGTGCGGTAGCTGCAGCGCAAGGCTACTATCACTTAAAACTAATTCACGCGCAAGTCACCGTCCCTGCACCACCTGGTGTGGAGCATACGGTGGACCTCGTCGAAATCGACGGTCGAACTGCCACCAGGAGGATCAGTAAGGAGCGTGATTCCTTCCGATACCTTCTCGATGGGCAGTTTCTCTCAGATGTTGAGGAACAGAAGGACCTTCGTGTTCTAATAACTTCATCACTTAAACCATCTTCACGGTCTCTAAAGGCACTTAAACGCACGACGAAGTTTTTACTTGCACCGAGATTAGGGCTTGTGTAGATTGATAAGGAATTTCAGAAGCATGCTCGAGGTATGCCGGCTAGGCCTGCCATCCATGGTTTAAGACAGATTATTTACAAATGAAAGGAGTGTAGGCGAGGGCTAAAAATGGTCAATAATCTTGGACATCTGTCTTACGAAGCCCGACTGGCTGAACTTCACATATTTTATTTTAATTACAGGTCACTACGTGGTCGCCTCTTTCAAGTCTATTGGATTGTCAGAGCCCTGAGTGTGCCCTAGAATATGATGACTTCTTTGAATTGGCTGCAAAGGACCGTCTATGTGATCACCCCTTGAAACTGCAGAGGAAGTTAGTCCATACGGATGTCAAACAGATGGCCTTCTCGCAGAGGGTCCTTCAAGCATGGAACGGACCCCCTGACGTGGTGTTCCTTTCAGAAACTGTTGAAACATTAAAATTTATAAATGATACTCATTTTCTTTGAAAATACGGTATATTTAATAAAAATCATGACAGTGGTGGCAGTTTGGGCCTGGCTCAAGCATACCAATGACTTTAAATTTTACAGTTTTTTGCTAAAAAAATTTATAATATTGCTTTTTGGATATTAATATGGAGCTCAGGGACAAATCCTTGTTACCTTGATAAAACGACTTTAAGTGACTGCACACCAGATATGGTATTTTGGCGAGCATGTCCAGTATAAGACATTGTGTACATTGTAATATCGGCTCATCCCATTCACAATAAAAAGACTACTAACATGGTTGCATTTATTGGCCGTTTACAGACAATGTCAATGAAATATACAGTAGAAATTGAGGTAGCAGTAAAAACTCCTGAAATAGGATGCTGTTAGTAGTGTTTGTTTGTAGTAGTAGTGTGTTAGTAGTAGTGTTAGTAGTGTTTGTTTGTCAGGAGAAAAAAGCTGCAGTTCGAGGAATGCTATCACTCGGAAGGGGGAAATGTTGGGATAATTACAGGTACTTTTCAGTCTCCCTTCATTTTACTGGAACCGGGATTATGTACCAGACAAAATGCATTGGCAAATTGTTGCTCGCTGTATGCGGAAGCATTTACTGGTTGTGGGATGCAGAGTCAACACCGTTGCCTTCAAAATGATACTGGACACAGTGCTCCGAGGTAGTGCTCTCCATCAACCCGGAAGATAGATTCGGTTGAGTCCTGACGTGGTGTTATTTGGTGTCGAGTTGTACGTCAGTCTAACAGACCAAAGTTCCTAAGACAAACACTTATTGAAGACAATCATGGAGCAGTGATTCAAATGACGTAATTTTCCGGCCGCATACGCAAAAGGTTCTATTATGAAGAAACGTTTGATCCAGTCAACTGTCTTTTCGGCTAGACCGTATCCATATGACTTCCTTATAGGCCATCGGAGATCACCAGGTGCGTTTTAAAACAACGCCTCTGGTTTATTGTATGCAATTCAGTCTCAAGCCCCTTATTGAGTTTAGGCATATTTGTGAATTTCCACTTTTCGATTTTATTTCAGAGTTCTTACTCCGAAAGCTGTTGAGATCGAAAGGGGCGGATGAGTTCTTTTGTCTGCACCAAATTTCTTTTTCACTTGTAAAGTTAGTGTTAAAGTTCCTCTTAATTTGTGAACTCCGAAAACATTACTGCTTTTTCTGAGTATAACGGTACACTGTTTTTGCATCTTATGCTTGCAGATGGGACCATAGTAGAAATTTTTTATACGTTGTCTAGAGTAACTAATATACTTTTGGTTTCGCACTTGTTTCAGCGTAATATTCCCCCAGTTATGTTCGATCTCCATGTCAGAGCCGGTTCCATCCCACAATATGCCGTTAAATCATAACGATAATTTGATAGGAAGACTCCCATAGATTTGTGAAGCCATTTTTTATGCAACGACTAAGATTTGTTTATTTATTCTCCATATCGCCTCCGCATATTTTCATCGCTTCCATGTTTAATTATGCATAGTTTGCTACGGAAGTCAAGTTCCTTGGAATGCGGCTCATTGCGCCTCGTTACAAAGTTGAGTACATGTGATGCTGGGATGCTTGATTGAACTTATCTGAAATTTGAACAATAAAACCTCATGTTACATTTTTCTGACTTTTATTACCACGCGCGTATTCAACGTGTGCTTCAAGGAGCAGGCTCAGCATCAGTGACTTGCCCATGAATGAATAAGTTGCAGGACAGTCCTGCATTAGATTCAATACACTCTATTTTCCATCACTTCCTTACTTAGATAGCAAAGCAGTGTCCAACTGACCAAAGGGAAGCAGAAGCACAGTGGCTGACAATGCTGAGCCACTCATCTATGTGTGTTTCAGACACAAACTGGTCTCCTCTACATGCACCACGACAGTCAAATCTCACAAAATTAAGAGTGTCATCAAAGCCACTTTGAATCGAAGACATTGAACCTAGCTGTCAATCCTCCAAATAGTTGCCTCCCCTGCACACACAGTACTGATCGTGATAACCAAGGTTCTAGTCCATTATCAACCTTGAAAGCCATGACTTTTACTGTTTTTTCAAAGATTCAAGCGAGTCATTGTATTATAGCGAGGAATTGTCTGCTTTGTAGCAGACGTCAAGAACAGGGCTGCAGTAACACCCAATTCATCTAGTTTCTTCGACCTCTAGCAGCCCGAACGGCACCATGTACACCAATACCGGCCCAAACGACGTTAACCACCTCCAAATATAGACACTAGTCAAGATCCCCCAGAGTGGCATTATGTTGTGGAGCCTGCGTTATTGGCTATCCTACGGGAAGGGTATACGGCTCCTACCAGCAATTACCATGTGGCAGAATGTCGCAGCAATGCGCGCCCTACCCACAAGTGCTATTGACCAGCAAATCTTATAGTGCGATGGAACGCGTTATCTGCATGCCAGCTGTTTAACCAGTCTCTGAAAACGAACAATTGCCAGTAATATTTGAAACGTTAGGTAATTAGTACGTCCCTCTCTGTTGAAGTACCCTCCTTTTTAATTGCGGGTTTATATACGCTCGTGACCAAACATTTTTATATAAAACTCTCCCTGCCGATTTCTCGATCTCCTGTTTTAGTAAAAGAGGACCTGTGCATGCTTCAACCCAAGCCATCGCACCGTGCTAATGCCTGTGAGCCTCTATGTCCCATTAACCTTCTAGGTGTCAATTGTTCAAATTGCTTATTTGGATAAATGAGACTGACATTGCACGTGAAGCAAGCACGCGAAAATTGTGTTATGGTATTCATTTTCTTTTGCAACATGCGGCCCATGCCCCTAAAATGTGCAAGCCCTTATACGAATGGGAGATCACACGGCAGAATATTCGTTCTTCGTAAGATATTCTGAAAGACCAGAGGTTGTCTTGTTAAATTTACGCGGAAGTTAATGTGCAAACTTGGAGTAAATCATACAGAACCGATTTTTTCAGGCTTGGTCTGGAACTTGATATTAATATTTGAGTCTAGGTTCATCAGATACTAAGGTATAATTGCGTAATAGACCAGAGGCTACTGAAAAGATAATTTAAGACCCAGCAGTCATCGAGATGCCAGTAGAAAACCAACCAAGATTAATAAGATCTAGGATTTCAAATTTGGTGCATTATTTTGTGAAGATCCAGTTTTCCACCACTAGGCGATAGGCTCACTAACAGTTGGCTGTGATGTGGTCAAACAGAACTTACACAAATGCAGGTTACTCCACTACGGCATTTACCAATGTGGCTTGATTTCGGGATAGAATATGGATATTGCATTTTCTTTTCAGGCTACATACTAACTTGCTCGCAGGTGTTTGGCCATCTCAAAATCTTTGATATGGAGCTGCAAGCTCTGTAAGCAAAGTATTTAAGTAAAAACCACTTACGTATACTGCAGCGCTCATGATACGCCATCTTTCGACTACTTAAGCTCGTATTAAAAAACTTCAATTCAGGACAATTTTAAAAGTCAAGGTGTTAAGCAAATCAACGAAGCATTGTCAACCATAAATATATCCGCATTGACGACCTTACGCTCTTATAGATTCTAGCTTCGCAGGTAAAATTTCAAAAATTAGGAATCCAAACATGTTGATTGATATCAATTCTAAATGACCAAACGGGCTTCTCTCATGCATACCTTTATTAGGCTTGGAATTTTCACCATTACGTTTTAACTCTTATCTGTATTTCTGTACATATGCGGGATTAACTACATATGGCTAACCACTTTTGGGTAAATGAAGGAAAGTTCTGCTTCTTCGCCATGGTTTTCGATGTAAAAGTCAAAAAAATTGAAAAACGAAAAACTAAATGCCATTTTTTTGACTTTTTTGGTAAATACATTTCTCAGGCACGTTCTTCGTGCTAAAAGTGAATGCAAATGTGAAACAATATCAGTACAGCCATAAAAAGCAAATTTGTGGAAGCTGGTCCCTGCAAGTTGCCCATGCCATTACAGTAGTCACCCTTACAATAACACAACTCTCGAACCATGCCAGCACCCCCGTATATTTTTGACATCCCAGAGAGATGGTTTCAGGTATCTCAGCACAGTTCCTGGTCACCACCGTGACGACCAACTGTTCTCTCCCCAGACCGGCGGTCACGCGGTAACTCTTGGTGATCATTTTGAAACAGCCATTGAAGCGATGCTCCTCACAGAAGTCTCCATCTGACTGCAAACTAACCAGTGCGGATCGGTTCACGTACTCGGCACAGAGGTCAACATCTTCTGGCTTGCTCAACTCGGACGCAATTCCCCCTGCACCAACAACACTACCTCCAAATTGCCCCGTCATCTCCACGTCCTTCTGCGCATTGATGTTTTTTCCGACCATGAGGTTTAAGTAATTATCACAACGATAACATGTGGCCGGTTGCATTGGATCCGGTAGAATGGGTGGTATTCGATCGCGAGACTGCCGAAGGGTGGTGAACGCACAGCTTCCTAGGACAACAACGAGGAGGAGATAGACAGGAAGCCAGGGCCTTCGAGTCCATCCGGCTAATTGCTCGCACTTTTGATCCTTGCATTTTTCCTGAGTTTCCACATAATCACCGTCAGGTGAGTCATCAAGTTTTTTATCCTAGACAAAGAGAGCAGCATTACTACTGCGAATGACTAATAAAATATACAAAATAGTGTTGAAAGCCACAGTGATGTTTGTTGAATAAGTCTTTTTATGAAAAAATAATAATTTCTCAATTAAATATTCTAACTTTTGATTACTTAGGAAAAGACCGAAGGGCTGCGGATAGGAAATAAGAGATTCAGTTTCCAGGTGGAGCTAGGTTCTTGTATTTAGGGGTTAGCAGTTAAGGTTGATAGTTGCGCTTAGTTTTGGGGTTAGTAATTAGGACTAGGAGTTAGGACGAACCGTTAAAATTAGAAGCTGAGATTATCGGTTGGGGTTAATAATTTGTCTTACCTCTAATTTGAACCCCGATTTCCGGGTGGGGTCGAGGTTTCTAAATGGCGAGTTTGTGTAAGAAATTACTGGATACATTTCCTTCTTGAACTATACTTTTCAATATGTTGATAACATTAGACATTCAGCATGATTTATGCCGTCGACGGTTGTTACTGACAGTGTGTAATGGCCCAGTGCATGTAACAGAGTGAGGCAGATGCAGCACAAGTCTGATCTCACTATAATCCAGTGTAAGTTACCGTCCCTGAACCTTCATGTTGTGGAGTACCCGGTGGATATCGTCGAATTTGACGGTCGACGTGATTAGAGCGTTAAAAATGCAAGTACAATATTTCCCTCTAGGATTCATATATTGCTTAAGAAAAAATTAATTTGTGTACATTTTTGGGTACAGAACAGATCCTCAAATTTAAATCTGAGCTTGCTTGATACGTTAGAAAAAGACTAGAAAACGTTTGCTCCAAATGCGACGAGACCCATTCCAACGCTGCCTTAACAAATTGAGGTTTGAACATTAAACTGCCGTCACTCGGAAAATAACGCCAATTACTAAAACCAGCAAACCAGAAAACAGTAGCCGTATCAACCACTTACGGTAAGCTGATTGACGTGTTAAGACCAAGTTCTCCATTACGAGTTTACTTGTGTTCTGTTTACCAGGAACGAACAGATGATGGTTCGCCAAAATTACTAGCCGAACTATTCACACAGCTGGGCATTCAGTCATCGCGGCTGTAACAGCGAGTAGATTTAGCTCAAAACCCTCGCTCTCAAGAGGCACTATACACAACCTCAACAAAGTTTGTTAGATCAAAAAACGTGAGTAAGCCACGTCCTCACGCTTTAAATGGCCATTAGTTAGGTAGAATTCGCTGGTAAAATAGATAAATTAAGATTTATTTCTACAGTTGCGTGACGCAAACCAAACTTTTGCCTAAGTGAGGATCTACCTGAAATCCCTATGCTGAATTTTTTCGAGTAATTAAATTCAGTCACCAGACATCAGAGACCTTGATGTTGTCTGCCTTTTTAGAAACCAGATACGTTTGGAAACAGAACACACATAATCATATTAGATTGCAAACTCTGGGTAAACAACAAATAAACTGGTTTTCCGTCTGAAAGAAGTCTTACACATTTCTCCGAACACTTAACAGTAATTTAGCCTGCAGATCTGTATACATGGGCCGAGGACCGACTTGGTCTTACGCAACGCCACACTTACCTCGACATCCTTACTTTTGTTATTGCACCCGGCCCGGCTGTTTTCATTCCTGTCCTTGCTGGCGTCATGCTGCTGCGGACTGAATCACTCCACGCATGACTATCCGCGCTAAAAGATCTGGGAGATTTATTTCATTCTATTTCCCAGCAATTGGAAACAAGACTTATGAACTGAAATGATGCATACTCCGGGCACGCTGTTGTTGTGCAACCCCACTATTACATTGAGGATTTCTTATCGAAAAGGCGGCTACATGGCACTGCATAATCTGGAGAAAGATAACACTTGACTGTAAAGGAGAGGGTGATAGGTGGGTCAGCAAAGTTGAGAATGCGTCCAATGTGCTCACGCCAGCACTGGACATCAGCCGAGTTGTCAGTTATAATGTTGACACTGCTGTGGAACCACCACTAACTTGGTTAATACTTGTGTAGAGCTTTTGACTGTTACGCTGCTTGAGGTTCACTTCAGGGTAGTCGCGACTTCAATCCAATAGTTTTAGTATCCGATTTTAGTCGCCACTGCCATCATTTTGGAGAGATGGTGGAAGAAGTAATTACTCCGAAACCTAAATCAAGCTCTCAAAACAAGAATCTATAAGTTTATATGCTGCGACACCTGTGAACGTACTACGAAACTTCGTCAACTATACTATGAAAAGATGATAATAGTGAGGAGTGCAGAACGATACAGAATGTCTAGATCCGAACGGAAAAGTATATGGAGGTGCCATCCTTAAGAAAAAAACTTCACAACATGCCTCCTGCCAAAAAGATCGCACCTGAAAACTTTGGGGCCCACACACCGCCATTGAAGACTCAGAAGTAGATACAGATCTGCTAAGGGATACGGCTTGATGGCGAAGTTATCGTCTTGGGTAAGATGTCTTGGACAGTACGGCTACTTTATCAAGGTTCTCGGACTGCGATAGCCTACAGGCCCGAATAAGCATTTAATCAACAGAGCATGCGGAGAAAAAAACTGAGAAAGACGTATATGTTGTACATACGGTAATAAAAAATGCCGTTTTGATAGGTTGGACATCTATTTGACGATATTTCAATACCGTTTAACAGAGAAAGAGAAAGAGAGAGAGAGAGAGAGAGAGAAAAATAAGGAGCAAAAGCAAAGCAAGGAGGAAAGCAAATCATCAGATAAACGAAGTTTCTGAAATTAAACAACCATTCGTTTGTACTTCTCACTGCAGAAATCAGACAGCTAAGAAATTTTATGTGTGGTCAAGTTCTGGTTGAAATCTTGCGCTTTCATAGTTTACCTAAAAATTGTATTTATTCTAGACACCAGATGAAACTTCTGTAACAGGGTTTACCGGTGCTGTGGGGTCGTGAACCGGGCTATGTGCTATATATAAACCCTAGATATCCTGTTTTTATAAGCCAACAATTTATATTTCACTTAAGGACGGATATCAAAACAAGCAAGGCAGCACTACACCCTTCTCCCACGGGTTACCAAACCACACGTCTTCCATAAAATTCAAAGATAAGAGTAAAACTGGAGCCTCATAATTAACTGAAGAAACTTTTAAAATGTTATTGTTTTCCTTGGATAATTGTGATCTATACAAGCGAAAATGCAATTCTAGTTATCAGCTTTAAAATGGATGGACTCGCGGACACACGACGTTTATTCACTTGATGTCCGGGATTTGTGATCTAACCCACTGAAACAGACAACACCATATACGCTCTCGGTCTAGGATACGCCAAACTGCTGCCTGGCCCAACATCCTACGAAAACGACAAATAGTTATATAACCTGTTCTCGAAGGAGGTGACAGGGGAACAAATGCAGGTGTTAAAGCATGAGGCCTTATTTAACACAGCTAATACTAGACCTGGGAATATGCATCCAGCAGTGGGGTCAATCCTCAGCCAGCCGGAAGCGATAAACAAAACAAAGAACCTTATCCGACACCAAGTGTCGTCTCCCCTCATGGTTGATTGGCCACGTGATGTACTTCCCAAGGTCGACCGTGATGCATTTAAGGAAATAAAGACCGATAAGGACCGCAGTTTTTGCCTACGGACAAGCGCGTTCAACCGTCCTATTGGACAGGACAGACTACTATCGGAAGGCCAAAAGATTGTTGGAGGATCGTAAATTCTACGTCCCATGCGAAAACAACCCCGTAAAAACGCTGACACGTGTAATAAATGGAGAGCTTAGATTCAAAGTTGCCAATCGTTCAACGCATGGAGAGAGCGCAAGAAACGCCCTCAGCCCTAATCTATGGTCTCCTAAATGTTCACAAAGAAGGCGCTGCTCGCCACCCGATCTTATCACTCAAAGGCACTCCTCGTCACCCGATCTTATTACACAAAGGCGCTCCAACTTACGGATTGACGAAGTAGCCGTTTCGGCATCTTAAATGTTTACGACTGCCTCAGACACCACGATCAGCTCGTCAACACAATTCACGAAGGAGGTGAAAAGGGCAAGTTTCCTGCCAAATGACGTCGTGGTATGTTTGATGCCATATCTATTTTTACGTCTATTCCCTACGAGCTGACCACCAAGACCGTTATCGATCGGTGAGCGTTCACCAAAGAATGCAAGCCGAGACCATCGAAATATCCCTGCAAGACAAATATGATGAAACGGAGCATGGCATTGACCATGCCCAAATCCTTCAACACCTGAATTTCTTTATCAAGACGTACTTAATGTTCAATGAAAGAATCTACGAGCAGGTTCAGCGCATACCAATGGACACTTGAAGTTGTGGAAAAAGCAACTACTTCCAAAAAACTGGAAGACTGCTATGGCCACGAATAGTTAAACATGCAACAGCAGTGAGGTGTCATTATGCTAGCTGTCGCAGGACATTTGGCGGGACCCGGTCATTCTTTCACATTTGACGAGGCTCAAATCCTCTCCAGAAGTGATAATGCGTGAGCTGTGAGCTGCTTGAGTCACGTTTCTCCGAACCGCAGTTGATTAACAGGCGCTATAACCTCCAACCTCCATATTATGTGCAGAGAGGAGGGTGCGGGCAGGGTACCAGCGACCATCAGTTCCAGTGACATTAAGCCAAATTGTCGAGTTATTATCACGCCACGGATCAATAACAGTGATAAACGTACGCTCATGAACGATTCGTGTGCCCACTAACAAGCCATTATCTAATCAAACACGATCTCCGTACTATGAACGTGGTAGCTGTTAATTATATTTGACAGCATGTGACATGGCACCTGGGCCTCCATCAGCCATATCTGTGACTGCCTCTAACGCTTGGTTCGAGTGGGAATCCGAAACGTCAACCATCGATGGCATCTTCTTCCGAACTCCTTCCTTGAAATCGCTTATGTCCTTCTATCATAAACTAGAATCGCACTGCTGACCTACTGGATGTTATTAACCAATTATGCTCGATAGCTGGTCTTGGGGCAACTTATAGTTGAATCTGGATCAGAATTTGCCTTAACCACACAAGTAAAAAGCCCTGACACTTAGGTCATGAGCCATCCTTGCGGTGTGGCCAGATATGAGGGCAATACATTCTAGGCTTCAATGAAAATTGGTAATTTTTATTGTCATTCTACGGCCAAGATGGGTTGGTGTAAATCCATATTTTCAGCTTCTGTACGGCATGAACCTTCTTTATTCGGGCAATCTTCATCTGTCATATTCCTAAACCGTAAAACATTTGGGGTCGATCCTCGTTTCGAGATCATTATTTCCCGCGTCTTTGGTGAGCGGAATAAGTAAGCCTATCTGATCAGACACTCACTTTGATATTTCTGAGCAGGTAAAACTACTTACGGGTGAACGTTGTCATGATGTAACAAAACAGTTTCCTGTAATGTTGGATTCTAGGGGCAGGCGTAAGTTGCAGTGCACTTTTCACTCGTAATCTCACAGGAAAACAGAATAAGTTTCTCTGGTTTCAGGGTAAAAGTGAAAGACATATATACAAGTTCAATTTGCGAAAAGTGCCCCCTTCAAAAAGAATTTTTTGTAGTCATGTTCTCAAGATGTCACTTTACCAATGTTGAGAGTTGAGGAGCTAAGAGTAAAAAAATAAGATTGCATAAGGACTACAAGTTTGTTTATAATAATTGATTTAAGAAGGGAGCGGTATGAGAGGGTAAATACAGGATACGGACATGAAATTAATTTTGCCACGAATGAAATCAATTTTGTTGTAAATATTTCAGTAAAGAAGCCTAATCTTGCTTGTTTCTACTATGCTGACCGAAGAAAGGCGAACGTTTTCATTTGCTCATGGCTCTTATAGGTATTTGAACTCTATGACTCTAACCTGGTTTAATAACTGAATATGTTTGTAATGTTTGGAGTCCTATGATAATGGTAAATATTTTAACCCACATGGTGGAATGGAATGAAAACGTTCCGTTTTTCCTGGAATTCAAGCAGTCGGTTGCAACGCAAGCCTCATATTTTACATAGAAAAGTTCACTTAGGGAACAGCAACGAATGAGGTTTGATATTCCTAATAAATATCAGGTCTTCCCATATATTCATATGCTTTTCAATTATTCAATTTCTTTGATGTATCCATGCTATCTCAATTTGACCCTCTACTGAATTTCTTTAACAGTTGGCTTATAATTTTTAATTCAAATTAACTTTTGATTATTTACAGTTCGCATAAAATGGAGTGTTAGGTCGACAAAAATAAATATTTCCAATATATTTGTTTATTCAAGTTGAATAGAGGGGATGAAACCGTGGAGGCCCTCAAAAATATTTTCGTTGTTTTTAGGGAAGTTTCTATGACTGAAAGGAAAGTTCAGAAATGGTTTTCTCTTGTCAAAGAAGGTGATTTCTGAGCAACGAACGCTCAGCACTCTAGAAAAAAAGTCCATGTTGCATGCTATGCGTACCGTCGGACAAAGAATTCCTAGGTACATATTAACCTAACCGCAACAGTTTAGTAGAGATTTTGCGCACATGTTTAACATAAATGAGTCATTTGCCATACAACTGACAACATTATATAAATTACGATCTACCCATCTCAGCATTTGTATTCTGCGATAACAAGGCCATGGCATACTTCCGCAAAAACGGATACTACATGCTACTTGTTGGACTACAAATTGATCTATAGATTAGCTTGTTCTATTAAATGCTACTGTGGCTTTTATTTTAAGGTCTTTGCGGTTCAGAAAGCCTTGATGGTCTTCTGGTTGGTAATAAAACTGCCAAATCATAGTGACAACATAAGGGCAGTGTCACGTATGTGAAAAGAATCCCGAATGCTTGCGGAATAAACAGGTCTGCTGTTTTGTGCTATAAATCTTTGTAAAAAGAGAACGGACAGTTTTATTGCCCTATCCAGCTGCACTAAAAGAACTCTTCCCATTAAGAGATTTCTTTCATAAAATTTTTATGTCATTTTGGTTTTTGTCAATTATGGGAAGAATTTATGCCTTTCCGATGAATATTTTTGTCGAACTCTGGGGAAGATTTATTGATGATTTGCTTCGTCAAATATTTTAGAGATTAAGGGTATGAGAAAAAAGCGATCAGTTTAGGAAACGTTATAAATTTTAAAATGGTTAATTCAAGGAACAAACCTGCTCGTTTGTAGCCCTTTGTCTTAACTCGGTTCTTGGTTTTCCTTCCAACAGCGAGACTGCAGTTACTTCGGGTCTAACCTGCATACTCTCAATGCAACTACTGACGAGCTACTGTCCCACGAATGAGACTATCGAACGTTTGCATCCTCGTGCTCCGCATGTGCAAGCAGAATTTGGAATAAGAGTGCACACCCTACAGACAAACACACGCACACAGTGTCTTTTTAGTTTGTGTGCCACTGGAATCAGCTAGCGTCAGCTGCTGAACGGAGCTCAGACAACGCCCAGTGAACCATCGGGCGTACGCTTTGGTGGACCAGTAAGCTTACAGCACATGCGTGGACTCCTTACAGGGTGAACAACGAGGGACGGGGTGGGGGGGAATTGTTGGAGTTTTGCGTGACTGGCCTCGCGATTGCATGTTTATCTATTCTCACGCACCGTCTGGACTGTCATGCCCTTAGATGTCGCGTTGCTAGTGGCAACATGCAAAACACTTGTTCCTTCCTTGTCGAATGATAGCCCCACACGCGCTATCATTGTCTCCATACTAGACTCCAAGCAGTGCTGGAGTAGAGAGATACGAGTCAACAATGAGCGCCATATAGCCGCAGTGCGTCAAATGTGACAGAATAGTTTTGGATAGAAAGGAATTTATCTGGAATTCAATAGTAGTTTAGCGTCAACTAAAGCGCGTATCGGAATAAGGTTAAAGGGAGAGTCAAAAACAGAAAAAGTTAGGATACTATGATGACAGGCATCCTGTTAGATTGTTGCATTTACAAGGATGTAAAATAACTTCCCAACTACAGCAGGTGCTAAAACTTGGGAAATATTAACAGACATCTTCCAGTGACCTAAACACGACAGAACTAATCGTTTTAACGAACCCTAAAACTTCGCTGTAAAACTCTTTTTACCTTTTTATCCTTTTGAGATTGCCCTTATACCCGGCCACGTTTGGAACTGAAAGTATGAAGATTAATTACAAAAAGGTTACTTCTGCATAAACGGAGATAAAGTTTGCTAAATGTTCAAGACTTTTTTGCCGTACGACAGTCGACGGAAGAGCAAGCAAAATATCGTAAAGTGGTAAGTAAGGATATAGTTGCAAACCAAGTATTAATTAGCTAATGATCACTGGCATTGAACTAAAAAAATGAGAGCGATGACACCAATCAACGCCAAACAGAGAGATTTGTGCAGATCAATTATCATATGCGACTAGCAGTTAATACAGAGGCAAAATATCCGTTTTCATCAGTCTCGGATGTCTACAGAGGCCCTACAACAATCAAGGGGGACCTAATTTTCCTGCATATTCGAAATTTGTACCTGTTGAAGCAGAAATGTTGAGTAGAAAATGTGACTCAACGTCTTGTCGAATTAAAAGTAGAATCCGATAAATCTCGTTATCTCGCAGATGAAGCCTGAAAATCAAACTTCGTAAATGACATGAGACATGCGACTGATAGAAAGATCTAAAGTAGCAACCATGTGCGATGTGTTAATTATTGAGGGTGTCCCCCACAATGGACTACACTGCAGAGGCACTGGGTAAAGTAGGGCTACGGATTGTCTCACAGAACTCGTTAATTAGGAAGTGTAGAATCTACTCGAATCCATAAGTACCACTCTATGTGGCGGATCTAGTTGCGCATCTTTACGAAGGCCTTGATGCCCCGTCAGCCCGTGGGCTTATGCTCCGCAAGCTGGCAGGCTCGTATGATGAACTTGCGTATGAGAGAGGGAAGAGCGAGAGAGAGAGAGAGAGAGGCTGAAACAGGAGAATCCATAGTCCCGGCACATTAGCGCACTCCTCTATAATAATTCTGACGCACTCGATTCTACCACAACAGGCTAAAATTCATGGCTCGGAAGGTTGTTACTGGGATATTTCGGTCCTTTTCAGGACTAGCTGCTTCTCCTTACTGCGACCTTCATGGCAGTTTCGCTGATATAAGCTTCAAGCCACCCTTGTGAAAGCGTTTTACGACCCAAGGAACCGAGTCGTCTGTGTCTCGCGTAGACGGGCCGTTTGACTTTGTTAAACACTGCGTCCAAGCTCACCTCCGATCGTCTTGACATTTTTTGTCCTCCTCTCATAGAAGGTAAGGGAGGAATATATAGCAGATGCTGCTGAAATTTGTCTCTTTATAAAAAAATTTACATGCAAGTCACCTCTACTGTATTCGCTATATGACCAGGGACTGAAGTCACCGCCTTGTCACGGAATTGCGTAATATCTACACACGGGACACAATCCTCACTCACCCGAGCCCGTTGTTGTGACAGAGTCAAGAAGACTGAGGGAATAAAACGAAGGATTCGCGTGCAGATGGACTTTCTTCGTCTCTGAACGAAACCATTGGGCTCCGAAAATATAATTGGGAGAAAGCTGTGTCATGATCAGACAATAGACAATAATTAAACAATTTTTCCTCTTGCACAAGCCATTTTGAACGATTGATATCAGGGATGAAACAGTTAATTTCACTTTCGTAGTTCAAGCTTAGCATTCCCAGAATATGAAGTCTTCATTGTGCTTTCGCCAACCCTGCAAATATTTATCCCTCCATTGCAAGCGTTGTCAGTGGTTATCGTTCGTGTATTCTTAAGGAGCAGTTCTTTAGAGAAGAATTCCGGGAAGGTCGAAGCGCATTTATGAGGAATGGGAAAAAAGGCGTTAATATCCTGCCTTTCAATTTGCATGAAAAAGTTAAAATTGACAAAACGAATAAATTCCCTCACTGGAAGATTTCGTCTATGGGAGTAACTATTTTAATCGTATTAATACGCAAAAATGCAGATAAATTACGCATCAGGCCTTCCATGATTTTCGCATAAAAGTCTTATCTATTATCTGAAAGTTGGAAGAGTTTTGCATTTAAGGGTATGTAGAAAAATACAAGGGAGTTTCACTACCCCTATGCGCTTACTCGGTGATATTTCGCGTCAAATAATAAGTCAACCTTATCATGGTATATGGGGTTTCTCAGACAACGAAAACCCAAACTGTCTTATGGCTGGTAAAATCTTTCGCCAACTGTTTAATCGATTTATTACAAATATGTATTTTCATTTTATGCCGTTACGATGTTCAGGCATTTTTTTCCTTGCAGAGGTCTTCAATTGCAACATCCTTATTAGCACGGCATGAGTGACCAACAGCACTCAGCCCACGGAGTTGGTAAACAGTCAGGATATTCTCGTTAAACTAAAAGAACTAGAAGCATTAGTAGCGAAGCAGAAAGAAAACTTCTTTCTCAGCTAGGCTGTTGGTACGTTGACGCGTGACCGCAATTGTCATTTTATTAATCGAAACTCTTTATGGTTACTGCAAATGATAAAGTAGGTGGTTTTAAAATTATGTGCGTACGGGTAAAAGTCGTCACGTCCTTCGTTCATCGATAGATTCTAGCAATTGGGGTTGTTGTCACTGGAATGGAAGTTCTTTTATAATTTGTATCAGCCAGAGATTTCTGAACTGTGAACCATGGTCAGTAAACTAACAAGCTTTAGCGATCATCTGGGCAGTACGCCAGCATAATGTTGAATGAATTAAAACCTCGCGTAAATTCCGCAGTGAATTCACCGACAATTTATCATTCTGCCAACAGTAGAATTTTGGGAGTCAATACATCGTATTTGTGATCCTACTTCCATATTTGTTTCAAACTTCCGTCCAAATGTCCACCAGTTGAAAAAACCCTACTGCGGTCGGTAAATTGCACTAAGGACTCAACCATAGAACCTGCTGTCAATTCCACTCTTTCTTTCGACAATCTTTCGTTCAAGTGCTAGCAAAGCACACGATATGTGAATTACTTCTATTTACCAAAGAAAAAAGTAAAACTAAAGGGTTGTGTCTTCCAGAGACATGGTTGAATGGCAATATAGATTCGGACCAATTACACCCCTGTCCTTCCGTTGCCTTTGAAACGACAGAAACTCCTCATTACTCAACAAAAGTGGAGGAGTGATTGTGCCTGTGGCACAAAACTGGTACAAAACCCGAACACCCTTATTTTATAACTCCGATGATCTGATGGATTTGATTGCCATTATGTGTTAACCCTGTTTGTCAAATATTTCTATAAGACATTATATTTATTAGTACTTATATTGTCCCGCTACCTGTGAAAATCGCTTTAGACCGATTTTTTGACTATTTCAATAAATCATATTTTTTGTATTCTGAAAATCTTAGTATTTGTATGCAGCGATTTTATTCGTATGTAACTACGGCCCTTTACACAGCCAAGCGCTGAGGAACTCGTTTCTTCAATACTCGTGCCAAAGCCATTCTTAATCAAATTTTCATCAGCCACCTATATTTTTTAAGGTCAAAAAGGAGTTCCGCTGTGTCGCTCAGATTATTTTGTGTAACTAGGTTTTTCCTGAATTCTAAATTTTTAAACGCACCCTGTCACCCAACACCAAGAGGCAAATTACGATTCCCAAAAATTCGCACAAAACGTTCTTTTTCCTTAAGGTTCTATAAATAGTATTATCCCCACTTTTATCAAACTCTCGAATGTCGAATCATGTTTAAGTTGCTTCCGAACATTTTGAACTAAAACTTTCTGTCTTTTTATTCGCTTAAACCTCTTAGCGTTAGACTTGACAAAATGTCTTCACCGTACCTCAAATGTTTAGGGCGTCGAAAGGAAATCCTTTACAAACTTAATCTGGGTGTAAAGGATGTAAACGTCCTAATTGAAGGGAGTTTGTCACACTAAACGATCGGTTTTTGACGGCTCTTTTTTCCTTCTTTTTCTATTTTCCTATACTAGAATTTGAAGGAATGTTGCATGTCTTACTGGTCACCAAGGCAAAAAGCATTTTTATACGCTAGTTTACCCTCGGTAAATCAAAATTAAGATATGTACTCCTAATAAGTTCAATCGTCCTTCAACTGTTTTTTTGTTATCGCCAAGTGCTTTCTGTTCCACGCCCGAGACTACAGCGGAGCACCATCTTCAAAAAGTCCGTGGATCAACAGCTGCCTGGCCGAATGGTCTCTGGCCATTTATCCTTAAGTCTTGTTATTTTCAGAGTGCATCTAGTTTACCACATCTTATTGCTGTGCCCTTCAAAGAGTCAAAGGTTGCTGATGTTTAACGTACAGCCAGCATCACTACAATCCCTAGAAAAATACTCGTTTGGGGTTCAATTACATTATCTCCCGCATTTCTGCAGCTCGCTGAGCGAATTGCCTTAGATGCCATTTTGCTATTCTCTTCCATTTTCTCGGAACATTTACAATTTACATATAAAACCAGGTGCATTACCTTGAATAATGTTACCGTTCTGGTTGATGCTAACCCAAAAAAGCTCAACAAGGGTTGTCGCGCCTTATCCTGTTTTCAATACTGTTCCGCCCCACCACTCCCTCCGTAAAACGCCTCGGTGCGGCTCTCCTGGCTCGAATGCTTCTTGGGCAACAGATTATTTCCCCTTGTTTGACAAGCGGAAATCTACTCTTTTGCCCAATAACTGTGGAGTGCTACTGGGTTCCATTTGATGCTGTCAACTCTTTTCAATTCCCACTGATAACCTGAGATCGCCCAATGACTGACTGTCAGGAGACTGTCACTGCATGGAACAACCGGGCCCACTAACCATATCCGCGGCCAACGAGTGAGATGCCGGCCGATGCGGCCCCACACGAGGTCGGCAGAGGGGTGACGGCGGTCGGGTTGAACCAGGCCGGAGTGGGACGCGGCGTTCGACACAAGCCGACGCGGCAGAACTGGCGGCAGCGACCACACAAGTGGGACACAGCGCAAAGCCAGTATTGGCAGGCCGAGAACAGTGCAAACAGTGGCATACACTGGGAGCTGCGTAGCATGACTCTTCCGTCTCTGAAGATGGGTAGCTGAAACAACTACTCGAAACAACAGATAAACAATATACCTCTGCCGGTGAATGCTCCTCCTCCTCCTCCTCCTCCTCCTCCTCCTCCTCCTCCTTCTTCTTCTTCTTCTTCTTCTTCTTCTTCTTCTTCTTCTGACCGCCTGTATTTAGAATATGCTGGCAATATGGATCAGCCCTCTGAATTGTCGTGGAAAAATGGCCTTCTAGTTAATAATCAGAAGTCGGTTTAGCGTGCATTTCGACTGCAACCCTCTATCATTATCCGAATCACTTAACATTCTTCCCAACTACCTATCATCTTTCCGGTACCGGTGTCCTTTTTCCTGAACTCTCTTTGTACTCTGCTGTATAATGAAATCCGTAATGCGTAAAACTGTATATTACATTCGTCGTCTGCGTTCCTGTCACATACCCGAGACCTGATCTCAAGATTCAGACATCCATGCATGGTCCCTCTCGTTCTTCATTTTACTCCTGTCATCGTTCCTTTTTTACGTAACAAATAAATGTTCATTTCATCAAACATCCGCCGAAGGCCCACTCCTGCCCTCCTCCTATTTTCATGTTTTTTTAAAACTTGATATCATAATACAGCACCATTTCGCAATCGATTAGACAATTTTCTGATCGAGGTCTGGGTGACGATGGCCAACCCTTCATCCGAAGTTAATTGCTGTGAAGTCATTTTGCCTCATGCATCGTAGATTCTGACATATTTATCGCTTTACACTGGCATATAAACTTTTCATTTTACCATTTCTGGCACGATACCTTAACGCGTAAAGAGACCGAAATGCAGTAAGGAAGACTAGACCTGTCACGAAAGAGTTTTAGAGTTTTACTGGGACCCAGTTGCTTCCTATTTATGCACATATTTGTATTCTAGTCCCAGTAAGTAGAGGAATTTTTTTGCCGAAAATCAAAAAGAGTAGACCTCTGTCTGTATCTCTCAAAATTTAGGTTCAACTGTCTATCTCTTTTAAATAAAGTGTTCTTCTCCGTCGGCTGAGGTCTTGAAGTTCGCAGACATATCCCTAGTACAGGAAAGGAAATGCGAATTTCCGGTTTGGTTTGCAATTAACTTCAAATGATTGAGTGATGTTAATAACACTGCTGGCTCTTTCTGGCCCATTGACCGTAAAACTATGGGGATGATACTGTAAAATATATGCAAAACTTTATTGAGAAGTTCAAAATGTGATGAGCTGAATAAAATTCTCTTGGAATACGTTAATGGATTAATCTCCCACCATGCTTACGCTAAGCTGTCCATTAGGGATTTTCAGCACGACGGTGGCTGTGATCAAGCACCGATAATGCAAAGGAGTCTGATGATTATAATTCGGCACAATAGGCTTTGAGCTACACTTTTGGATGAAAAATAAGATGAGACAGTAGATTTCTAAAGATATCTGCTTACGCTAGACATTACAGCTGAACTTTAAAGAAATTTCGGCATAAGAAAAGAGGACAATTAGTCTCTTAACGCTATTAATTAGGCCACGTAACGACTGCTTTAAATTTAATTGACTTAAGTAATAACTCATAATGACTCTTATTAATATTATACGAGAATATTCCTTTAAAACCCAAACCATTTAGTCCTACACGACTTCAAATTAAAGAAACTTGCATCATTATATGAAAAATATTAACGTGTTTTTGTCCCCTGATATCTATGGGTCATGAAACAAATGATTTATTCCAAGTCCAGTTTACTGCAAGGACGTCGCCAGTGGCCACATCAGCACACCAACCGTGAGTTGCTGATCTGGACTCCAGATGAATGCGGCACTTCGTAGCAGTTTCAGTTGCTTTGCTTAATGTTTTAACTAAAATTTTTATCTTCTTTAGCCGTGAAGAGTCTTTTAAATGTATCTTAACTTTTTCAATAATAAAGGCAAACTTTGCATGGCTTATTTTTGTTTTTTAAAATTCTGAACAATCAAACCCAGCTTTTGGTGTATTTTGCCAAAAAAGTCTTCTACACGCATTAGGTATGGAAATACAAACGTCATGCAAAAAAGTAATCCCTATGATAATTCCTATTTAATTTACATTTATTTATCTCCGTAGGCAAACGAAATATCCATATGTCCATCATTTAGATCTACTTCAGCACCACAGTGACTGGGTAGCTTTAAAAACCGTGTCATTCATACCCTTATGGCCAATTTCTAGATGAAACGGGGCACAATTATTTGCAATGAAATGAAATATTTAAAAATATAACTATCTAAATCGAAGGTGTCCTACCGACGCTGTCTGTTTTTGAACGTGCCAACTCCCTGCTTGTTTTGCAATAAACTGACGCCAACAAAGTCAATGTTTTGGCACATTAGAGTTACGAGTTCTTTAAAATAAACTGCTGTATTCGGTTCGATATTCTACGTAAGTGACACATACGCCAACAGTGCATGTTTGGAACAGCATCCATTCGCCAGTCATCTTACTTGATACGAATACTTTTGTTCTGAGGTGTTGCTAACGCAACATGTTTTTTTTCTTTTCTGTTAATGGAGATTAGGGCTGTCTCAGCGCTAGGCTGGCAGAAAGTGCAAATATGATCGTTAATGCCGCCAATTCCCTCAGAACAAAAGCTAACCGTATCAGGCAAAAATAATTTGACAAAAAGAGTGGTGCTCTCAATAAGGGGTGTTTTAATTTGAGTACGTTGGAAGCTAAAATCTTGTTAAAGTTTGCAAAAGAATAATATCCGCTGCTTTGACTTTCCATTTCCCTCTTTCGGTTACGTGCAGAAATTTTAATGCACTTGAGCTGTGGCTGGTAATAAACTTCTTGAGCCTTTAAGTGCTGCGCAAATGAAACGAGGTTTTTGCTTCACCTTTATCCTACTAGTACCACGGACTGGCGACCACGTAGTTTGATGGCATCCACTATTGCTATGGTTATTTTTCTTACTAAATTTAACCTCCCATATTTGGATGCCATTCGCGGGAACATCAAAGTTTGCACAGATTTAGTTCAGCGTAGCCTTGAAACCCTTCAAGAACTGTCCGAAACTACTCTGTTTTTGAATTCGGTCAGGCAGACCCTGTACACCAGCGATGGTCTTACATGACGCAATCTCACAATCTCGTCGGTTGGTCAGGTGTTCTGCTGCAGAACACCTGACCAACCGAGTAGATTTGCTAAAATTTCTTCTTGATTCCCCTGAACCCAATGCATGCTCACTATTTGTATGATTTCTTCCTGCCCTTAGTAACTTCAGCTGATATTGCTGTCCATAGATAAGTTCCAGAAAATTGCATACTTTTGAAGAATTCTAAGTGAACTCGGTGAGAATGTGTTTCGTGCACAATCCCAGTGGAATTTATCACATTTAGCTTGCCCGTTGAGCACGAAGGACTCACTTACTTGTTTGAGATTCCGCACTGAGAACATTGCCTTATGCTGTGCAATGTTAGAAAGGGCTATTTTCTTCAAATTAGCCGCTGTGGGGCCTCCAGCCTGAGAATGTACTTTCCAAATGGTACACCATTGAAACCATTTGACAATCAGAAGGACTTGGGTGTGTGGGTTACATCGTAACTCAAACCAACACTGAACTGCACGAAGGTGGCCAAATTGGCCACGTCTGTATTGGGACTCATCAGGCGTGCCTTAAGGGGGTTTGAAAAATACAATTTCTCCAAAATCTTCGGAAGCTTCATGCGGCCGCACCTAGAATATTCCATACAGGCATGGTGACCATGGCCTGTCAAGGATAGTACCCTCTTAGAGAAGGTCCAGAGGCAGGCGAAAAAAAAATGACTTAAGGCCTGCGAACGCTAACCTATGAAAACAGACTATCGACCCTCAACCTATTTCCCTTTTCCTACAGGCAACTACGAGGAGAGCTCATACTAAACTTTCGCATTATGAATGGCCTGGACCCTTGTTATATTCCCTATGATTATTTCACTCCGACTAACATGCCCACCTTGCGAGGTAACCCTTTAAAACTACGCACAGGTAAAGAAAGGGTCGATGGACGCAAGTAATTCTTCACTAACAGAGTGTTTGCAGCGTGGAACGCTCTGCCCGTGGATGTTGTTTTCTCTACCACCGCGAATTCTTTTAAGCGCAAACTCAACGCTTATCAAACATTTTAGTTCAATTTCATGTAATTATAATACTCGCAATACTTGAGCAGTCTTTGAAGTGTATTTTGCCGACTAGCCCCATGTCATTATGGAAACGTCTCTTCAATTTTCCTAATGTATCGATGTTTTCTTAGCCATTTTGTAACCAATAGGCGGCTCAAAGGCATTCACCTATCTTTTCCTTAATAAAACTTAACGGAAAAAAAATACTACAATAATTCCCTCTCTTCTTCAGTCCTAATTCGTGAAGGGACAGATCTACACGTGTGAGGTTATTTTCAGGTTCTCCACCCAAACGTCTTGTCTACTACAGTAGGACAGTTCGCTGGGATTGTTAGTAGCATAAATGAAAACTCTTCTGCGTTTCACGTGCACTTTAAATTTCAAATTTACGAAATAAATACTAATCTTCGAAGACCTAGGCACTCTTTGCTTTTTATTTTCTTAAAAAATGATGCTTTCTATCTTAGCGTACAGTTCATTTTGTCAACCTATGCGTTATTAACCTTTGAAAATAAAAACGTTCCCAAGATAAAGTAAATTTTTATTTCACATTTATAAAATTAGTACTAACATTCAAAAAGCGAAGCACTTTTCTATTAATTTAATTCGAAAAAAGCGTTTCCTCTGTTAGCGTACAGTTAAAATTATCACCATGTGTTTTATTGGCAGAAGTGGTTACACATAGTTTTTGCATCGCCTCAACAGCCATCTTTACAGAAGATAACTCAGATGAGCACGTGATTGAAATTCACGTTTGACAGGCGCTGGCTCTCCTTGAATAAGGTGCAGAGTTCAAAGATGCCTATTTGATTTTCCTACCATAGACATCACACCTTCAGACCTCTTGCATAGGTGGAGTCTCACCCTTTTCATGCTCAAATCATCTACATTCGGATGAAATAAGCCTTTTGTCAAGAAGCCAACGCTTTCATTGAGAAAAGCTTTGCGTTCCTAGCTTTAAATATTGACTTGGCTCTAGTGATATTTTGATACAAAGCAAATTTCCTACTTAGGAGCTTTTTTAAATAAGAAAATATTGTAAAAAAGAATAATATAAACGGCTCTAATTTGCTGCTTTTGGACAGTTCACTGAGCAGGATATGGTAGACAAAGGATACTAGCAGCCAGCGAAACTTTGTCAACACGTGTGGACAAACTATTTAACCCCAATTCATTCCACATATTATAGTCAGGGCAGCCAACCATGGAAGATGATCGAGATCGCCTTTTAACTTGCTGAAGGCAATGAAAAATATCGATTAAACACGTCTGCTTAATCATTTTTGGCACAGAGAAATCTGGAATTATTCCTTTTCATTAGTATGCAGTCTGAGTTGGCGTTAAATCAAATTTTTATTCAAATGGATGAATGAAAACTCATCTTAGAAAATATAATAATATTTAGTTTGCTTTAAATGTTCTTGCTGAATAGTGATTACTGTCGAATAAGAGTATGAATATAAGCACGTCAAAAAATCTTTGGCTTTCTCATATTTGGGCTCAGATGTGGTACATTAGTGACATGAGAGTTTAGGAAAGTTTCGGTCTCGGTATAGATAAGTTTGACTGCATGTTAACGGATAAACCGGAAGGCATAGATTTCATTAATTATTATTTGTTTTGAAGGCTTTATGCGAATATGTTGGTTTAATTTACTACTAAACTAATTGATCAAATCTAAATATATTCTGGACGCTAGTAATTTGCAAATTGGCAAATTTTGAGAGCTTCGTGTTAATAATGTAGGTTCACAGGAACAATTTTATTCGTAGGTTAACGTTCCATTAACAGCCATATTGACTTCATGCAGCTTATAAAGTCTTCGTCATTAGGAATGCGAAGCTAAGGAAAAGTTGGCTACCCAGAACTCACGAAAGCCACACATAAATAGTCCGAGAGTGAGCCCACCCGACGACGAACAAGAGCTGCCGAAACGTAGAACACCTGCAGAAGGTTCAACGCCCCCCTCCCTATTGCGGAAATGATTCATATGGTACACAGCTAGCCTGCCCGCTAAACATCCACCAAAGGGCCGAGGCAGCGAACAAGAAGAAAATCGATTAGCCCAAAGGCTGACACGACAGTTCGACCGTCGATTTCGACGAGATCTACTGTATGCTCCATACCATGGTGGTGCAGGGACGATGACTTGAGCGTGATTTAGTATAAAAGTGATAGTAGACTTGCGCAGCATCTACCGCACTCTCTCCTCCTACTCCCACCTGAACCCAGTGTCATGACAGAATCAAGAAGACCGGAGATGGGAGAGGGCGCAGGTGTCTGTCGCGGCCGGAGCTGCCCCTGGGCGTAACACCACACCTGGCTCGGATCCCACGGAGTGGGAGTGCCATAAAGGCCACATTAAGAAGGGGCCATTGCAGCCTGACTCAATCCACCAGTCAGCCACTTCACGCAAAACACACATTGGGCTGACCACGCGGTCCGAGTTATCCCGTCAGTTGGCAACCTTCCGAGCCACGGCTTTTAGCGCACAGTGGTATCTTCAAGCGCCTCAGATTGTTTATAGTGAGGATAATGCGCTGAGCCATCAACCTCATTCTCTCCCCCACCCCCACAATCATACACCGTCCGAGCCGGTCAGTTGGCTGATGCGGGATTAGGCACAGCTGCTGGTGACCTCGTATACGCGTACTACGTACACGACCTAGCCTCCAAACCACAAGCACCAGAATTTCATACAACAAGGGGTTGACCGGCTTACATCTCACATGTGTGAGATACCCTGAGGTCACGTTAAGAAGGAACCATCGCAGCCCGACTTTCAGACCATCAGTCTGCCACTCCACACAACACACATTGAACTGAGTGCAAGGTCGGAGTGTAAATGTAAGTTAGCGACCTTCCAACCCAATGCGCTTATCCAACCGCACACTCTTCTCCTCCCCCACCTGAGCCCGGTGTCATGCCAAAGTCAAGAAAACTGGAGATGGGAGAGGGTGCAGGTGGCTGGCGCGACCGGAGCCGCCCCTGGACGTACCCCTCCACCTGGCTCGGATCCCACGAAGTGCGAGTGCCATAAAGGCCACATTAAGAACGAGCCATTGCAGCCTGACTCTCAGTCCGCCAGTCAGCCACTCCACACAAAACACACATTGGGCTGACCACGCGGTCTGTGTTATTCCGTCAGTTGGCAAACTTCAAAGCCACGGCTTTAAGCACTCCGTGATAGTTTCAAGCGCGTCAGATTGTTTATAGTGAGAAAAATACGCTGAGCTGTTGACCTCACTCTCTCCCCCACCCCCACAATCAGACCACCATCCGAGCCAGTCAGTTGTCTGAGGTGGGAGTGGGTGCATTGGCTAACAGTTCGGGGTACCCATCTTCGCGCGCCACAGCAAGACCTGGCCCCATAACGCACACACCAGGATTCACTAACTCAGGGTATATAAAGCAGCCATCGCCGTCTGACTCCCAGTCCACTGGTCAGCCACTCCACACACACACAGCACATACACTGGGCCGACGGAGTGAATTGGTGTTAGCGCAGATTGGCAGCCTTCAAAGCCACAATTTCTAGCAAACAGTGATATTCATAGGTACACAATGATGATGAGGGTGTTCTCAATGTTTTGATGTAGTAATTGTACGCTGGTATGGCTTAGCCTCCGGGGGTTTACCACAGGTTGTCGTAGAGGCACTGGTGTCCTAATAGGCCTATGTGATGTGTGAATGTGCGAGGACAGTGAGGGAAATGGAGGCGGAGATCTCGGCTGTGTGTTGGCGCTCCAGGCGCTCCAGGTGCTCACCGACCAGGCCAATACGTGAGGTTAATGTGCGGTCGCAAGATGGACAGTTTAAGAGAGAGTCCCCATTGCTGATGGTGGTGGTGGTGGCGGCTGCGGCGGTGGCGGTGGGTGGATGTAACAATTTATGAGTATTGGGACGTGGTCTCTAGGATGGTGCGAGTTATGGAATTGATGCCAGGGGTGAGGGTGGGGCGGGGGTCGAATGAGGGTTGGAAAAATTTGACGTAGAAGTTGGAATTGTCGGAGTATTGGTGCATTGCGCCCAAAGCTGTCCGACCAGGCCGATTTGCGCACGGAAGGTGCGTTGACAGCGCGTGCATGTTGGAAGGGCCTTGGCATTGGGGGTGTACATCCGGGGTGCTGGTTGTTTTTATGCCACTCTTTTGGTCTTGGCGGCGGCGATCCTGTTGGCTTCGTAGATTGCTGCCCCTGTCTTTACCGTCCTTCTCCAAGCCGGTCGGTTCCGGGCGAGGTCCGCCCAGGTCGCCGGGTTGATTTGAAGTTGCTTCAGGGCAGTATTCAAAGTGTCCTTGTAGCGTCGTACTTGACCTTCTTTTCGACGAGAACCCATAGCGATATCTCCATAGAAGAGTCATTTGGGTAACCGTTCGCTGTCCATCCTCACAACGTGGCCGCTCCATCGCAGTTGCGGTTGTTTCAGCTAAGCATTAATGCTGAGAAGGCCTGTTTGTTCCAAAACATCCGTGTCCGGTAGCCTGTCTTGCCATGTCAGCTTTAGTATTCTACGAAGGCAGCTGAGGTGGAAGTGGTTGAGCTTCCACCCATGCTTTTAGTAGATCGTCCACGTCTACGCTCCATGCAGTAGCGTCGGCCATATGCTAGCTTTGTACATCTTGAGTTTGGTGCTAAGGTGGGGACCATGTCGATTCCAGACGACGGTCTGCATGCGTCCAAAGGCTTGGCTGGCTTTGGCGATCCGATAGGTGATCTCATCATCGACTTTGGTGTTGTGGGAGAGATTGCTGCCCAGGTACGTGAAGGTATCCACAGATTTCAGTTTGGCGCCATTGAAATTGATGTGAGCTGCAATGTAGATGGTATTTGGCGGCGTTTGATGCATCACGTCCGTCTTCGCAGTGTTGATGCGAAGTCTGAAGTTGTCACAGCGGAAGCGAAGAGGTCCATGCTCCTTTGCATTCCCTCTTCTGTCATTGTATTGAATGCGCAGTCGTCAGTGAAGAGAAGTTCGTGGATGGTGGCTTTGGATACACGCGAGCGGAAGTGCATCCGTCGTTGGTTGAGGAGTCGGCCGTCCATACCGTAGGCGATGCCATCATCCCCTCGTGAAGCTGATGTACCATATGCGTGAAACGTTCAGGACAGCCGACTTTTCTGCATGATTTTCCACAGCCAGTCGCGATTCCCCGTATAAAAGGCTTTCGTCAGGTCCATGAAGGTAGTGTAGAGGTGAGTTAACATCTCTTGGCACTTCTTTTTGCAGCTGGCCAGCGGTGAATATCATGTCGATTGTTTATTGGTGTCGTCGGAAGCCACATGGGCTTTCCGGGAGCAGTCCTCGCTCCAGTTGAACGTTCAGGTGATTGAGGAGAATGCGAGCGAATATCTTTCTGTTGATGTTCAGCAGCGAGATTCCTCGGAGGTTGTCGCAGAGTGGGCGGTTCCCTTTCTTCTTGTTCAGGTGGACAATGGTTGCGTCTTTGAAATCCTGAGAGACTTGCCCTTAGTGCCACATATCTTTGAAGAGTACTGTGAGTTGGTTAATAAGTTGGGGTCCACCATGATTTTAAATCTCAGTAGGGATCGCGTCCGAGCCAGGTGCTTTCCCGCTAGAGAGTTTCTGCATAACTCTGATGGTTTTTCGGAAAGAGGGCG
>WEDG01003420.1:0-41566 GCA_017591395.1 Schistocephalus solidus | reverse complement strand
CAAACAACAAGCTACGATCCATTTCTTTTTCTACTTTCGGGCTTCCTGAAATGGACATTTCAGAAAATTTTCCGGCCTTTACTGGTGCAGAATTTAAAGCATTTATGGACAAAAATGGAATTAGACACTTAACCACTGCGCCGTACCACGCGGCTTCAAATGGCCTCGCAGAGCTCGCGGTTCAGACGCTAAACTACGGGATAGTCCAACGGACGCAAGCGGACTTAAGCACGAAGCTGTCACGCTTTTTGTTCAGCTATTGCATAACCCCAAACGGTTCAACAGGTTCCTCACCTGCAGAATTGATGTTCAAGCGGCATTGGCATACACGGCTCGAGTTACTTAATCCTTCAATGCATGATAAGATCACTGAGCCACAGACAAAGATGAAAGTGCAATATGATGGGCACACGTGACCTCGAATCTTCTTGCCTAACGGAAGTGTCTACACGAGACTGGAACAAGAAGCGAACTGGTATCCAGCGACAGTTCGAAGAAGTGAGGGACAGATCGTAGAATTTGCGTTAGAAGGTGGGAGAATTGTGCGTCGAAATCTGGACCAAGTCCGCAGCCGAACGGACACAGAAAGTGAAGAATTCAGGAGGTTCGAACTGCCCGCATCCCTTGATGTTTATTCTGGCGTCCCGAGGACGGAATATATACGGCCTACACTTACTATAACGCTGTCAGCCGAGGTGTCTATTTTTCATCATCCTTCTACCCCGTCCAGCAGTAACGTAGGTGTAGTGACTCCGCAAATCGGCGCAGAGTTAGAAAATACCGCCCTGAGAAGATCGACCCGAATTCGCAAACCCATCCAACGATTTCAGGACGAAACCTAGTAGAACATTTACTAACTAACCCTCATTCCCTTTTCCGTATCTTCCCTTTCTCTCTGCCCGATGTTGTTCACTTTAGGGTTGAGGGATGCAGTGCCCGTGACCCGCATGGTTTGGACATGACGCCCCTGCGCGCGACAAGGCAACTTTCAAGGTCATATACACACGGCCAGACCACCTTTGTTCTGATTGGTCACCCTTCAGCCTATGACCTTCCCGCTTTGCCATATACCCTGCAGTGTGCCCCAAGACGCCTCATTTGTGCTGTTTCCCGTCCTCAGTAAACATCTTGTTTACAACCAGCTTACTGTGTTGGATACATGACAAATATGTTGTACGATAATCAATTTTAGAAGCGTACTAAAGTAATCTTTTCGAATCGAAAACATATTACTGGATTTCGGTTAATATTCCATGAGATGACTTATCGACTGTATACAATGTTAGTTCTTTGCTTTTACAAATCACTAAATTGTAGCTTTGTTGGTTCTGCAAAACAACGGCAAAATACCCGACCAAAGGAATAGCGGACGAGGGCTCGTTTTGTCAGTTAAACAAATCTCCCATCATCCCTACTTACATTTAGTAATCAGAACAGCAATGGAGGCGGTGAAATAGCGGACACAGTAAGGAACTGCCGACGAAAAATGCAGATATGAATTACGAAGGCAATGATATTGTTGAGGGAAATAAAACTGCTTTCATATATAATCCACCGTTAGACCTGTTCGGCAAATTTTTCCCCATCTCTATACTCCTGCAGGAGCACAAAGGTCTGCAAGGACCAACGAAGGTCTGTTTCTGTTTAAAAAAAACAAAACTAAAATTTTTGTTCTGAAATAAGCGCCAATGCATACTGTGGAGTTGTCCAATTAGTTGGTCGAATCTGCCATTCCGTTTATACAAGGCTCTCGGTTTACGTACATACACTTCGCGATTCTCCCACCATGTGTCTAGGTACGCGTGACATTAATAAAATGTATTTGACAATGCGAATTCAGGCCGGAAAAACTGACACCGCATGAAACCAAAGAATTGGCATCCATGCTTTCACAGTGGCATGAAGACTACTTTGCTGTGTTCCTTATTTCTAAGCAGATATTGAAAGCCATTCCTTTTACAGTGCATTTTATAAATCACATTCATTCTTTCCACTTCGGTTGCACAAGACCATGTATAACCAGATGGTAGCTAAATCTTCCTTTTTGAGTGTCTTTTCAAAACGGGCGTCGGTAAGATCCACGTACTCAGTGGCAAGAACATTGAGTTTGGCCTAAAATGATTCGTAATTTTAGCACGGAATCCAGCTAACGACCATTGTAACCCACTAAAATGGAACTGCATGCGAAGTTCACAGCTGTCCTGAAGAGCTCTCTCGCCCAGGGTCGCATGGAAATGAGCAGTTTGTGTAAACTGGACAACATGGGCCATCAAAAATGACGAACATGAGGGGATGCGCGTGTCAAACATGGTCACGGATATGTGCCGGCTCATGCCACACCTACCACTGTTGCCATAAATGACTTTAGTGCGATATGATTCATCTGCGCCTCCCCACATCCAGTCTTCTTGATTATTTCCTGACACCGGGAACAGGCGGGTAAGGGAAGAGAGAGTGCGGCAGATGCAGTGCAAGTCTACTATCACTTAAAACTAATTTGCGCACAAATGACCATCCCGGCAGGAAAATTCTTTAAATAATACGGTGGACATCGTAAGATTACGACGGCCAGTGTGTGCGAGGCGTAGGGGCTACTAGTTACGGGAGGCACCACACAGTTAGGATAAGGTCAACCCATTTGTCTCGTACAGGTGGTCAATGCTCCTGTAGCCGCCTCTAAATGGCACGCAACTCTCTCCTGTAGCTCCTCGAAGCTGGGTTCTTCCCAGCGGCCACACCCTGGGCAACTGCCACGACCGGCGGGCTAAAGAAGATGAGCGTCTCCGGTTTTGTGTGTGTCTCCACACCCGATACATCTGCACACTTCCAACTGCCCCCCCTCCCTTCCACACCCACCCCACCCTCCTCCCTGCCCACCTCCCTCCTCTCTTACCAACAATACTCTTCCAATCCCCCCTCACCGTACTCTTCGGGGTACCCCCTGGGCTGTTCGAGTGAGCCAGCTCAATCTAGCAGCCTGGAATTTTCGATTCCTGTTAGACAAGTTAAGAAGCAACCAATCGGAACGGAGGACAGCGCTAGTCGTTCGGGAACTGGTCCAATCCTAAGTGGACATTGCTGCTCTCAGCGAGACCCGATTTTCTGAGCAGGGTCAGCTGGAGGAGGTGGGTGCCGGCTACACCTTCTGGAGCGGCCGCCCAAAGACAGAGCGACGAAACGCTGGTATCGCCTTTGCCATCAGTAACGACATCGTCGGACGACTGCCCTGTCTGCCGCAGCGTAGCAATGATAGCCTGATGAGCCTCTGCCTGCATCTTCAGGGAGACAAGTTCGCCACCATCATCAGCACCTACGCCCTTCCCCACAGACCAGCTTCGACGAGGCAAAGAAGGAATTCTACGAGGATCCACACACCCTCCTGGTGACTGTGCCGAAGGTTGGTAAGTTAATTGTCCTTGGTAACTTTAACGCCCGCGTTGGGGCAGACCAAACCACGTGGAGAGCAGTGTTGGGTCTCCATGGTCTCACCGGATTCAAATACAATGGTCTTCTCCTTCTACGAACTTGCGCCGAGCACCGCCTGATCCTGACCAACACCTTCTTCTGCCTCCCGATGCAGCAGAAAGCGACCTGGATGCACCCATGGTCGAGAAAATGGTACCTGCTGGATAATGTCCTCGTCCAGAGGCGATGCCAACAGGACGTGCTGGTGACAAAGGCGATGTCCGTAGCCAACGGATGAAGTATCATGGCCTCATCATCTCCAAAAAAGACTTCATCTGCAACAACTAAGGAGACCCCGAGGTAAGCGAACACCAGGTAAGTTGAATACTATTTTGTTTAACGTGCCTGCTCATCATCTTCATTTCAGCAACGAACTGGCCAACCGGCTAGCCAACCTCCCAGTCGCCGACCAGGACGCCTCCGTGGAGAACCGCTGGTTCCAATTGAGGGACACGGTCCAATCCACCGCCCTGGATGTCCTCAGCCGCGCACGTCGTCGTCAACAGGACTGGTTTAATGACAATGACGCAGCCATCAACGCTCTACTCAATAAGAAGAACTGGTTGCACAACGCCTACCTCGATCGCCCTAACGTGGCAACAAAACAACTTTCTACCGAAGCCACCACCTTGTACAGCAACGGCTGTGGGAGATGCAGGATGCCTGGATGGCCCGCAAGGCCGAGGAGATCCAAGGGTACGAGGACCACAACGACTGGAAGAACTTCTTCGCCGCCAACAGGGCAGTCTACGGACCTCCCGTTAAAGGAGCCGCCCCTCTTATCAGTGCTGACGGAACTACCCTGCTCACTGTGAAGTCGAAAATCCTGAGGCGCTGGGAGGAACATTTCGGAAGCTTTCGTAACCAACCCAACCATCTCCGACGCCGCCATCGACCAACTGCCTTAAGTGAAAGCCAACGTTGACCTCTATCTCCCAGAAACCATCAGGTCAGTGCAACAATTCTCCAGAGGGAAAGCACCTGGATCAGGAGCGATCCCTGCTGAGATCTACAAGTATGGCAGCCCCAAACTGATGAATAAGCTCACAGCGCTCTTCCAGGCGATGTGGCGCCAAGGACAGGTCCCTCATGAAAGCGCGCGTCACGTACAAAGCAGCCGTTTCAGAGGCCTTTGCAGTGACCAAAGGAGTGAAGCAGGATAGTGTCCTTGCACCTAACGTCTTCAATCTCATGTTGTATGCCATGCTAATGGACGCCTACCATGACGAACGCCTCGGGATCCACATCGTCTACCGGATGGATGGCCGACTCCTCAACCAACGGCGGATGCACCTCCACTCGCGTGTATCCACAGCCACCGTCCACGAACTTCGCTTCGCCGACGACTGCGCACTCAATGCCATGACAGAAGAGGGAATGCAAAGGAAAAGGGACCTCTTCGCTGCCACCTGCGACATATTCGGACTGCGCATCAACACGCATAAAACGGTGGTCATGCATTAGCCGCCACCCAATACCACCAACAACGCAGCTCGCACCAATTTCAACGGCGCTCAACTGAAATCCGTGGATACCTTCACCTACCTGGGCAGCAACCTCTCCTGTAGCACCGAAATGGACGATGAATTCGCCCAGCGGAGACTGCGTGCGTGCGTTGTCTGGCAGCTGGAAAGACCTTAGCAGAGGACGTCTGGTGCTTTCTGGACACCAGTGGCGGAAGGCATCTGCACGTTTGAGGCGCTGCACATTTCAGGCATTTTAAAAACCTACCAAGATCACGAAAGCGGAAACATGCATAGCAGTAAACAGGCAAGATTGACGTTGCGAACGGAGAAGGAGGCTAGGAGGGTCCAGATGATGAGGTAGTTGGCATAGCTCGTTGAGCGGGGATTTTTGCATAGCTGGTGCTTGTACTCGGTACCGCTGGGATCATGAGTGATCTGTAGTGCCTTAATGATACCGTGAATTGTGCCTCTACACGCGTGACTATCTACGGTATCGGACCTGGAGACCCTACACATTCTTTCCTGCAGCTTCAGAGACCTAATACCGAAGTAACACTTCAATGTTATGGAGAACTGTGTGGCGCCAGGTTTTGTATTGACCTCCTATTCAACGCCTTAAAGTGGGCCACAGGCAGCAAAACTCACCTCATGGTGTGGGTGATTATGAACGTACCCAACAGAAGAGAGTTTCAGGAAGCAGTCGCGATGCAGGAGACACGATCGCGGAAACAAGAGTTTTGTTAGCCCGTTTCGGATTCCCACTCGAATTCGTCATCAGAGACAAAGTCAGATATGTGTGTCGCAAACTACCTCAGTCGTCTTCTCGAATGGCTTGAGATAACCCTGTGGTATGGTCACAGCAAGTGCGAACTGTCTCACTGGAGACGAAGTTGGCGCACTTCGCTCGGAGTCAGCGGTGGTTAGACACTTCCGTTTTTCGTTCGCATTCCACGCACACAACCGTATAGGAAGGAACGAATGGAACGCCCGGGTATCCATGGCGTTAAGGCCATTGGCACTTTCTAACAACTATGAAAACCCTGCCAGCGGTATTGATCAGAGAACGATGCCGTTCTTACTCTATGTATTCGGCAACAGTTTCAATCTGGAGTATTTGAAAGCACCCTTATTCTGAGAAGCATGTTCTCATGGCCAAGGGCGCAGCTCAAAAATATTTCGATCATCTCCGCGTCATGGATAAACCGACTGATTTGACGACTTCAGTCATCCGTGTCACCAAGGCGATATCAGCAGTGTACTCGAGATCCAGAGAAGAAGTAGACGCGACAGCTGAGACACGATCAAAATGACAGATGAGAACGCCCTAAAGTGAAAATGTGTCTGTTCGAGGAGCTGACTAACGTCAAAACATGAGATGCCCCAATGGTACGATCATTCCGACAATACAAATGACTTTTTGACAACACCCAGCAGTTTTATCGAGGAAAGAGAGACATGTTGGGTCCGAGGACACTAGCCCCTTGATAGTCCTCGTACACCAGGATTTTTACAACGTGAGACGAGCGCGAATTAGTAATTTCCGATGAAAAATGTGTTTACCGACCCCACTGTCCAAAGGAAACTTGGTTTCAGCTGATAGTTCAAGCCTTCTAACTACAGTTGGAGTCGTTAAGATGGTGAAACGCCTAGAATCGACGAATCGGTGTGAACTTGGAAAACGCCAACTTGTATACCTAATTAGATATAAAACAATATTACCCCCCACCACCTCTGAACTCCTTTTGGGAATGCTCTATTGGTGCGAGCTAGTGACCCCGGACAGATTAAGAGTAACCGATTTAACACGCCCGCCGCGAGATCCAGAGGTTTTCCCGAATTTAACTGAATTGCAGGTTTTTTAATTTTATTCAGAAATTAATCGCTGACTTGGAGCAAATCAGTCTATTTGAAGGTTTATATGCGTAGACTGAAAGTTGCTATGAATATTTGGGGCGACTTCTCTCAGCCACAGAGAGATAATCGCGTAATATTCAGTAAGCTGCCCATAGGCACTCAAGCTAGAGCTCACGGCAGGCCGATCGACATGATTTTGTAATGCGTGTTTGGCCAAATATTTCGCTGGTTTCTGCTTGAAATTGCTACCAGGCGGTACTGCTCTCTGACTCATAAAAGGCTCTTTAGTCAACTTTACCTTTCTGAATTTGCATTTTTGAGAAAGTAATCAAACTTACATCTTTCAGGCACCAAATTTCGTTACGATCCCTGCAGAGGGCAGAATAAACACGTCAGCAAATACGTAAAAGAGAGCTTGGAATGGCACACACATATCATGGAGCGGTATGCAGACCGGTAGGGATAAAAACGATATGGATTGATATGTACAAAGTGGGCGGGGCGCGCGATACGTTCATTCATTCAGTTTCAGCACCGCTGTCTGGGCTAGCGTTAGCAAACTCTTCGTCGGTGTCCACAGGTTCCTCCTCATGATCGCTCTGCTGATCGCCCTCATCGTTCTGGGTATCGGCTTTATCCTCTGTTGCAGTCCCCGTCTCCTCGTCACTGCTTTGCTCATCATCATCCTCCTCCCTCGCTTCATTGCCCTCGAGGAACTTATTCCAACGCGCTAATCGAGCTTCTTCGTCCTCCTGATCCTCTTGCTTCTCAAAACGTTCGTGCCCATCCCAACGAGCCACAGAGAGGACTCGAGTCCGTTGACCCTGAGAGTGCTTACCACAGCCATCTGGATCTGGCGCAGGATACGTAAAGAGAGCCTTATCCAAAAATTTGATGGCCACATCTGCCTCCTCGGGGCTGCTGAATGTAACCGAGACGATGCCCTCCTTGTGCGACTAAAGCGGCAAAACCAAACACATATTTTTAGCTACTAACAAATTGGAAGTAGGCACACAACGTAAAATGTTTTTACTCACATCGTAAACTACAATCTTCTTCACCACCCCGACCTTTGCGCACTGGAGTCGAACCCGCTCACGAACAATGGGAATGAGGCTGACATCGACCTAAAGCGGTGAAATAACAACGGAGTCATAAAGTGGTTCATCTTGTGACACTCACTAACAAGGATACTCTGAATTTTAACTCACCCCCAGGTCAGTCTCATCAAAAACACTCCTCAAGATGACCACACGCTCCTTCTTCCCACGAATGAGCCTGCTTGGATCAACACCCCACTTGAAGAGTCTAAAAAGACAGGAAAATACGCAGTTTAAGGGAGCCTTGGATGGAAAACACTACGAGAAAGAGGGGAAGTGAGGCATACTTTTCCTGCCGCTTTTTGAACTTCTTTTTCTCCTTCGCAGTCAGTCGTCGGTGTTTGGTGGCATCAAAGTCTTTTTTCGGTTGAAATTTTGCACGCTCCACATGCAGCGTGTACCCGGGTTCGTAGAGCATGCCATCGAGAATTTGTAGAGCCAAATCAACTGACTCGATCTGTTAAGGGGGCCAACAAAAAGAAAGATGCTCGGGCCAGTTGCCAGACGGTCGCCTTGCAACACACACACACACACGACGACAGCTCGACTATCAATTTCAACGAGGTCCACCGTACGCTCCACAACAGGGTGGTGCAGGTACGGTGAGTTGCGCGAGATTTAGTTTAAAGTGATAGTAGACTTGCGCTACAAATCCTGCACTCTCTCCTTCTCCCCCACCTTTGCCCGGTGTCAAGAAGACCGGAGATGGGAGAAAGCACAGGTAACTATCGCGGTTGAAGCCGCCCCTAGGCGTGCCAACACCCTCCCCCCATATTCGGCATTTGTTATGGGAGGCCAACCCGAATAACGCCTGCCGTGCCTGATGTGGCCCCGTGTTGGTCCAACGCATCTACCACGTGGCCCGTTTAGGGGGCACAGCTACAAGTAGGATACTTGGTCGACACCCGAAACACATATGACATCAAAACCAGTAGAAAACTGTGGGCAGGCCCTCAACTAGCAATTATTTATATCTGTTTCCTAAAGTCTGCTTCGACAAATGTTGCATTGTATATAACGCATAACACAGTCGAGACCTGTTAAAGAACAGCACACTATATGTAAGTAAACGCACCTTAATGTAACAGCAGAGACCATCGCCCTTGTTTTTACCCTCAGCGTCCTTGTACAATTTCACACGCAGCTTCTCCGTCAGCGGGTCGTTCATGATCATACCGCACTTGGACATTAGCTCAACGAAATCTGACTCCGTGATGCTGGGCGGCAGACCGGAGACGTAAACATGGGTGTTTTTTTCGTCTTCTATCTGTATGAGGTTGGAGGTTTAAACATGAGAGATGAAGAAAATTTCGAGGGACACTTGGAAATAATGAGATACAAGAAACCAAGCGCAATTTACATATAATTCATTACTACTTATATCAAGAAAGTAGTACACATTACCATACTATACTATACAATTGCGAGCGAAGCACAAATGAAAACACTTATTTAGTAAAACTTAGGTAATTTTTTCTACTTGAAGAAATTATAACTTGCTTTTAAAATTAAAAAAAGATTTATAACTATACCTGGTGCTGTACATGCACTGTACACCTTCAACTAAAGAAAAATAATATATTCCCTTATGCCATAAGAGGGTGTCACCTAGCGTTCAAAAATTCCATAATAGATATCGGCAACGCTGCATAGTTAGCAAACTATTGCAATACAAAATTCACGACCTAAAACACCCCGAATTATAAGCCTTTCCAAACACAAAATAGACAATTGAAGACGTGCATGTTTTTGTGCGTTCATTCTATAAAATGTTTGAACTTGTGAAGACAGCAAACATATTCGATTGATACTCCAGGGAGTATGATTTTTTGTTCGGGTGGACGAAAAGAAGCCCATTCAAAAGTCCGCATCCAGGGATTATGCTGCGTAATAAAATACCGCCTAAGTATTACTTTCAGTTAATTTTCAGCAGTTACGTCGTCAAATACATAAATGCAACTTCAATGAAACTAGGGCAAAATCTAACGAAAAAACATTATGAGTCAGTCGCCTGCTACACTCGCCTCATACCACTCAGGCGGGCCATTTTTCTTGCGCTTGCGTGGCGCTGCAGTCGCCTCAGCACCCGACGCGGCAGTGGCTGACTCTGAGTTTTTGTCGCCACCATCAGTTGAGGGTGCGGGCGTAGTGGACTGGGCGATGGGTATGCCCAATCGCTGTTCCTCCTCGGCTCGGGCCAGCGCCTCGTCTGCTGAGATGGCGGCGGCGGCCGCAGCGGCAACCGACCGCGGCTTTCTGGGTGGTTCTGTGGGTGCAGGAGTCGAGGATGATGTGGTATCGGGACCCTGATTGCGCTGAAAGTCCTCGTACCAGAGACGATAGGCGGGCGATGCGTAGTACTCAGCCAATGAGGCCTCCGCTTTCTTTATCTCCTCAATTAACTCAGCTTCCCCATTTTGCGCCACTGCTTTAAGCTGGTCAATCTGAGCAGCGAAATTTGCCCACGCCGCATGCGCTGATAGTTGTTCCGGTGAGAGAGCGGTGACATTTTTGGGCTGTTCCTGAGGTTGTACACCGAAGTTTATTTGGTATGAAGCAATGAAGTCGTCATCGATCTGGTCCAAAGGAAGGACATAAAAATATAACTTCATCAGATGAAAGGCTGATGTGGAAAAAAGTAAGAGGCATTCCTTACCTATGATTAGGAAGCTTTTCAAGACCCAATTTTTGCCTTCACGACCTGCTGTAGGCCTATCACAGACATACGATTTTAGTGCGCGGAAACTTCTATTCTCTATGCAATTTTTTATGTAAATAACGCAATAATATGTTAAGGCGCGAATAAATTTATCCGCAAAAGCTAAATATCTGTCAAGCCTTTGGTCGTGAGTGCGACCGTGAGGGGTTCATAGCGATAGAAAATGTAGTTTTTAAATGTTTTCAACTTGGACGAAAGAGGACTCCATCCCTTGTTTCAGAGCACGCGTATATGCAGAGCAATAATGCTGACGGGAGATAGGCGATGAGGTTAGGTTAGTTTTCTCACTTCTGTGTGTTTTTTGGCTCTCCGATGGTACCTGATGAACGTAGCATCAGATAAATACTTCAGGCGCTCGATTTTTACGGTATACAGAGCTATATTTTGATGCCTGAGGATGGTGCCATTAACTGTGCTCGGTGTTAGTCAACTTTCTTTCTAGTGGTATTCCGGTGGCGTCCAAGTGCAGTGACACATACGTCTGGCAATGGCGTTTCAGAGACATGGTCAAGCCGACACCCAAGCCATTAGGGGCTCAGCGAGATTATCCAACCCCAATGATATTTTGGTGACTCTGGCAATTACAGCAAGCATCTAACCTAGTCGCCGAGGAAGCATACTGACAAAATTTTACCGAAGGAAGACTGGTGAGTTAAAGTTGGGTTAGTAACCAGTTAATACTGAAATTGCAGGCCCGTTTCCTAGATCCACTATACCCTCATTGTGATTTGATTTAAATTATCGCTAAGACTCATCAAGGGCGTCAATCTGAGGGTGGTTACAGTGGGATTGCTAGATAAGCGCGGGTGCTATAAGTTTACTCGTAATGCAACTTTTCAGAAGAGAAACTGTTAAAGAAGTAAATCCGAGACGTAATCAAAAACTTTCATATTGATACAGGTAAAAATATGCCAGTCAAGTGATTTTCGACATTGTAATAGTGATACGATCCCACAAAATGATGGCACCTTGGAGTTTCTGTAAGTCTTAAAACATGCTTATCATGGGAAGGTGAGGGTTCATTGCGTTTGAATTCCAATACGTAGATTTAAACGTTGCGTTATTTTTGCAAATGGACAAAAATTGGAGAATCTCGAATTGCCCTGCATAAGAACTGTTTTTAGGTGCTAAACCAAAAAGGGAAAACGCAAAATCCCTAAGAGACTAGATAACGCGTAACGAGGTTGGCAGAATCTTTAACAGTTCTATATCTAAAGACAAAATATATGCCGTTCTTAGGTATAAACAAAGACGCCCCTCATTGGCCAAAAGGTAGCTTTTCATTCAGTTTTCTACTGGACTAGATGACATAAGAGTTCATTACGCAACAGCCAAATCAACTAATGAATTGAGCCCAAAGATAATTGACGAAAACTGTTTGTATTGTATAAAAGTCGGCACTCCTGATAAAATAAAATTCGGACAGAACTAGCTCCCAAGACAGCCACAACCTGCCCGGCAGTCCCTTTGCGTTATTGCCACCAGAGGCCATTCAGATACCTGGGCAAAGAAAAGCCCATAAACCTGAGCTGCTTGTGTACATTTAGACAGGATAGTGCAATGTGAGCAGAGTAGTGACCCTGAGATCACAACCATGGGCACGTCTTGAAACTTTAGCTAGGACGATCCAAAATCACTGCCCACTGAATAGCTGAGACAATCAGCCCTAGTTCACCCATTTGACGAAGTGAGCAATCGATGTGTGCGTTCGGAGTTTTTAACAGAGTCGCACATAAACGGCGAAGAAGGAAAAGGGCGAGTGAGTCCACATGAGCAGGTTGCAGCGCTTATGACGAATGCATTTTGAGAAGTCCCCGCACCTAGAGCGACCAAAACCAGAAGGCTGAGCAGAAAGCAGTGGTTCTTAGCTAGCGAATGTTTACGCAGCAGGTTCATACGAAAAAAAGATATCATCACGAAAATTTGAGCTGATAGCGCAGGGTTAGACAGGGGCTAGTGCACTACTCTCAGAAATGTTACAATAGGACCAAATTCTAGTGCAAGGTAAAGCCACACAACTGTTGAAAATATTATAGTCGATGGTCATAAATGAGGTGAAAGTACCTTTGGAAACCAGCCTTTCCGCTGCTCATCCCATTCCATAACAGAACCATCATCATCAACACGCGTCTTGTTCACTGGTTGAGAAGGGGCGTTTTCTGCCGCAGCTTGTAGGCGTAGCTGTTCTTCGAATTCCGATAAATTCTCCTTCAGCACTGACGACATGAGAATATACAACCAAAACAACGTTATGCCCAGAGTCAGCCAAAACACCGATGCTAGGAATGCATCCGTCAACTCACTACGAAAAAACTTTTTATGACAAGGGCCTATTGAATAGCGTAGTAATCTACAAAATCCGAACAGTTAGAGCTACTTTTTGGATTGATTTATTGTATTCGACAGTAATTTTCACGTACAAATTTATTTAAAATTATATCGCAATTTTCTTCACGAAATAGTGCGTTCAAATGGACATTATCCATTAAACAGTATATTCTGGAGTCTAAGTAGATATCCACCTTGAGATTATGTGCGCAAAAAATGTTTGTTAAACGTTACCTAGCTAAGAAATTGAGTCGGAAACTGAGCGAACTGGTCATTTTTATATGAAGAGACATATATAATTCAACCAATGCAAACTTGGCTAAACACAGTCATATGCTCAATCGTCTTGTGTTTTGAAAGCAGAACAGAAAAGGTCATGGTAATATTTACTGTACGTGACATAAAATTAGGTGGTATCTTAAGCCATGGAAAATAGATCTATGTTAATTATCTGCTGTAAACATTGCAACGCATACAAGCGTTTTGGCTTTTCGGTTGGCACATATGATCGTAGTGCAAAAATTTTGCCAAAACTAAACAGCTGCAGGCTACAAATTCTACACTTAATATATTTGGGGAGTGAAGTGCTTGTATTTGTTCAAATGGAATCGAACGTAGTTACAGACTTGTATCAAACTCTCGACAGATTTATCATAGCCAGCTACTTCAATAAGCAAGTTTCAAAATCTTTCGCATTAAGATGGCTTAATGGATGCTAATGATAGACAATTTTAATGTACAAACTTGAGTTAAATTTCACAGATTCCAGCCTCCTACAGCATAGTATATGAGGGATATTTTTGGGGGGCGTTACTTCCAAGTCAAGCAACGGTTAGCTTTACAGAACTTTAGAAGTTAGAGAGTTGAAGAACAGTCGATAGGGGGAACAAAACGCCATATGTTGTATAATTGGAATCGAGAAAAATGTCAGAAAAAAATCAAGCGGACATATGAAATGAATGCAAAACCACAGAGAACATAGTTGGTCCTTATGCAATGGAAACAAATATGCAATAATCAAAGAAGCATATAACAAGGCGAGCTGCAAATGTTTTGCCATGTTTTCAACAGTGCATAAATCGAAAAGCTTTTCATGTTTGCCTGTATTTAAACATCGAAATCTATCCAAACATACAAATTTCAATAAAAATTTATAGATAACATAAATATTCTCTGGAAACGGTTGCATGTACATCTTCGATGGGCTGTCTATTTCATAAGTTGCCCTGATTTTTCCCTGCAAAAATACTTATCTAACATACCAAACACATATGTTATAGTAATTTCCTCATCTTATCTATTATCGGAATCAACCAGAGGCAGTTTGCATGAAAAGTTGTGTTGATGAATTTTTGATTGTCTTGGAGAAATATCTGAGCCCAAGTCTTTGTTGGTCTCTGTAAAATCACCGCTTTCCATCTTCAAGTTTTGTTGTTGAACTGTAAATTTCTGTACGCGTTTGAAATGTGCTTAAAAACATATACAACAGCGAAATTTGACGTGCAATATGCCGTCTTCAGTTTTTACTGCTGCCGGTTATTCGTGCTCCATTAATTACGCAGAAGTACCTCAATCCGTTTCAGTCATTTCCGACAGTCTATTTTGATTTTTCGATCTTACCTTATCGGACGTGAACAAATTCGAGCATCGAGCCCTATTAACTGACTTCAGCTAGAAACTCACTGCATTTAACCAGGGCGTTGTTTTCTCTGAAACAAATGACACTGGAGAAATCTTTATTATTCGTGAGTCTGTGTAACAATAGTCCTTTGTCATTTCATGCATTTTTATTCTCTGTCGCTAGCTGTAGGTCAGACGCAACGTCCCATATTTGGAAGAAATGTTTTCATTTACATATTTTCCCTCGGTAAATTTCGTTGATTTTTTTACACTACACCTCCAATCCTGTAAACTATTTTGCTGGATGACGGAAAGATCACACATTCGCAAATGAGCTGCCTCTGACTCATTCTAAATTGGAAGACTGAAGATTATCTGCCCAGGAGTAAACACGTTATAAAATTACGACATCGATGACGCACTTCAGGAACCACGCGTGTGGGCCATAAGCAAGGTTCTGCGAGAAAATTTTCCGTACACAGATGAGTTCTTTTGATATCATTCTGCAAGAATCTTCCGAATGGAATGCTTTCAGTAGATGGCCCTGCAGCAGCAACTACGCATTGCTTCGATTGTTCCAACTTTGCATACACAACATCTGAATCTGCAATGAGGGCCAAATTAGGAATGGTGGGATCGTCTGGGCAGCTTATAATTGCACATAAAAACGTAAGCTGTGTTTGCATTGCGGAAAAAATTGAAATTTGGCACAACCTGCCATTTGTCGATCGAAATAGCGGCTTAAGACAAATTCTACGTCAGGTCCAAATTTTGCATATCGAGAGTTCGACCGTCGTAGTCCAACGATGTCCACCGTATGCTCCATGGAAGGGTGGTGCTGGGACGGTGACGTGCGCGTGAATTAGTTTTAAGTGATAGTAGCCTTGCGCTGCAGCTACCGCACTCGCTCCTCCTACCCAACCTGAGCCCGGTGTCAAGACGGAGTTAAGAAGACCGGAGCCGGAATAGGACGCAGGTGGCTGGCACGGCCGGGTCCCCTAAGTCCTAGCCGCTCCTAGGCATGCCACCATACCTCCCATGTTCGTCATTTGTAAGCGGAGCGCAACCCGAATATGGCCTCTGTGTTGGTCCTACGCATCTACCACGTGGCCCGTTTAGGGGGCACACATTTTGCATGTCATAACTAAACAGACGGCAGTTGATTGAAACTGACACTGAGTACTCAAGTATGTATAGGATGAAGAGCAGCACGATTAATACAGTCAGATAAGGAACGTTACTGCAAAATTTCCGTTTTTCTTCTGGTAGATCCATGCGAAGCTCCTACGAATTATCCATAATTAAATATAATTATATGTAAGACAATTAAAAATGGATGCCTTACGAGAACGCAGTGAGCATTGCAACTAAGTGTCGTATCCATTTCTATGAAAAATTTTCGAATGAGTATCCATATCGGATAAGAAAAACATCTTATACAATTTCTTCTTGTCTGTGTATAACAGGGGGTGTAGGTGTACTAGTTAGGGGAAGCAACACGCAGATAGCATTTGGTCGCTCCATTTGTCTCGTACAGGTGGTGAATGCTCCTGTGGCCGACTCTAACTGGCACCAAACACTCACCTGTGGCTCCTCAAAGTTGGGTTCCTCCCAGCGTCCACCTCCCGGGAAACCATCACGACTGGCGTGCTAAACCAGGTGAGAGTCTCCGGTTTTGCTTGTGCCTCCACACCCGGTATGTGTGACTCCCGAACTTCCCACCTCCCTCCTCTCAAAAAGTCCTATGGTGGGGGTGACAGCAACCCCGTAGGCGGCCCAGGCTTACTCGGGTCGTTCTCCCACTTAAACAAAACCGTGACCCATAGTGGAAATTGGCAGCCACCTGGGATGTCCGAGCAGCCATATTAAGGGACAGCACTGCTTGCCTCCTCGCTGAGGAAGGGGCTAGAAAAGGTGCCCTAAACAAATTCGGATTATTACGTCTTCTGCAGCCGGCCGTGGCTCGCAGATTGTAAAATACGTGTTCATAAAATTCAAACAAAACAACAATAATCCCCCGGCCCCATCCCCCTCGCCATACCCTCCGGGCTGCTCGGGTGAGTCCACTCACACTAGCAGTCTGGAATGTTCGTTCCCTTTTAGACGATCCTAGAAGCAACCGGCCGGAACGAAGGTCGGCGCTAGTCGCTCGGGAACTGGTGCACTGCAAGGTGGACGTTGCTGCTCTCAATGAGACCCGATTCTCTGAGCAGGGTCAGCTGGAGGTGGGTGCCGGCTTTACCTTCTTCTGGAGCGGCCGGCCAAAGGCAGAGTGACTCAACGCTGATGTTGCCTTTGCCATCCGTAACAAAATCGTGGGACGTCTGCCCCGTTGGCCGCATGGTATGAATGGTCACCTGATGAACCTCCGCCTGCCTCTTCGGTGAGGCCAGATCACCACCATCATCAGCGGCTATGCTCCCCCAATAACGAGCTCTGGTGCGGCGAAAGACAAATTCTACTAGGACCCTGCAGGCCCTGCTGGCGACTGTGCGAAGGTGGATAAGTTAATTGTCCTTGGTGACTTCAAAGCACACGTCGAGATGGACCACGCTGCCTGGCATGGAGTGCTGGGTCCCCACGGTCTCGGTAGCTGTTAAGATAACGGCCTCCTTCTGTGAACGTGTGCGCAACACCGTCTCCTGCTGACCAACACCTTCTTCCGCCTTCCGACGCGGGAGAAGGCCACGTGGATGCAAACTTGGTGGCGGCGCGGGCAGCTGCTGGGCTATGTTCTCGTCCGGAGGCGAGATCGACAGGACGTGCTGGTAACCAAAGCGGTCCACGATGCCGATGGTTGGACAGATCACCTCCTCATCCTTTCCCGATGAGGCTCCGACTACAACCCCGATGAAGGCCCCTAGGTAAGCGGACGCCAGGAAAGTTAAATACTATTTTGTTAAATTTGCCTGCTCACTGTTTTGATTTCAAAAACCAAATAACCGAGAAACTGGAGGACCTGCATGGTCCAGAGGATAATGCTACCGTGGAGACACGATGGTGTCAACTGCGAAATGTCATCCAGTCCACATTCCTCGAAACTCTCGGACGCGCACGCCGTTAACAGGACTGGTTTGACGACAATGACACCGAACGTCAGCAACTTCCTCGCGGAGAAGAATGGACTACACAAAGCCTACATGGACCTTCGGACTGATGCCACCAAAGCAGCCTTCTTCAGATGGCGGCGCCTTGTACAACAACGGCTGCGGGAGATTCAGGATACCTGGATGATCCGAAAGGCTGAGGAAATCCAGGGGTATGCGGACTGCAATGAACTGAAAACTTTTTCAAAGCCATCAACGGCCCGTTTTTCAAGGAGACCGCACCGCTGCTTAGCTCTGACGTCACAACACTGCTGAGAGAAAAATCAAAAATTCTGATGTACTGGGCCGAGTACTTCAGAAGTGTCCTTAATTGCTTATCAGCCATCTCCGATGCTGCCATTGACCAGCTCCCTCAAATGGACACGAACAATGACCTGGATCTGCCACCTTTCCTACCAGCAAACATCCGGGACGTGCAGCTGATTCCCAGTGGTAAAGCACCGAAATCTGACGCAATCCCACCGGAAGTCAACAAACACCGTGGGCCTCAGCTGCAGGCCTCCGTGTGGAATCGCCACGGTATTCACCTGAAAGCCAAACTAAAGATATACAAGCTCGTTGTCTTGACGACACTCCTTTACGGAGCGGAGTCCTTGACCGTCTACTCGAACCAAGCCAATAAGCTGAAGCACTCCCATCTCAGCTGCCTCCGCAGAATATTGAAGCTGAGATGGCAAGACAGGATCCTGGATACGGAAGTCCTGGAGTGGACCGGAATCCTCAGCATCCACGCCATGCTGAGGCAAGTGCAACTGCATTGGAGCGGCCACCTGGTAAGAATGGACGACGAGCGACTACCCAAACGACTTTTCTACGGAGATGTCGCTACGGATGCTCACCGACAGGGAGGTCAAACACGACGCTACAAGGACACTTTGAAGAAATCGCTGAAGCACCTGCAAATCAACCCGGTGACCTGATAGGACCTCGCTCAGGAAAGACCGACAGGGAGAAGATCAGTGAAGACATGTTCAGCAATCTATGAAGATAACCGGATCGCCGCCACAAAGGCCAAAAGAGCGGCCCGAATGTCACCAGCGCCCCGGGCCAATACCGTCGATTCCCAGGCCCTGCCAACATGCCCGCGCTGTCAACGCATCTTCCGCGCACGAATCGGCCTGGTTGGACATCTTCGGACGCAATGCACCAACAATCCGTCAATTCCAACTTATACGTCAAATTCTGCCAACCCTCCTTCAGACTTCCTCACTCTCACAACTTTTATCAATTTAAGTAGTCCCACAATCATAGAGACCGCATCCAAATATTCATCGCCTGTTACTCCCACCACCGCCTTCGCCTTCACTACCACCACCACCATCAGCGATGGGGACTCTCTCCTAAACTGTCCTCAATGCGACCGCATTTTCACCTTAAGCATTGGCCTGATCGGTCACTTGCGAATCCATCGTACAGAGACTGGTGAACAAGTGCCTGGAGCAATAACACACAACAGAGATCACCGCCTGCACTGCCCTCGCGCATTCACTCATCGAATGGGCCTATTCGGTCACATGCGCATCCATGACAGCGGAATTCACCACAATGCCGACAACACCGATACACCATGCGCACCCTCCGTTCCTGCCATTCTTAGCGCCCCTGACACCCCCACTATCAGGAATGACATACCCCTAGCCTTTACCGATTTCTCCTGCCCACACTGCGCCTGCAACTTCAACTCAAGCATAAGTCTGGTCAGTTACCTGCGAATCAATCGCACGGAGGCTGGCGAACCAGTGCCGTGGACTCCGACATACAGTCGACGCGCCCACCTTCACTGCTCCCGCACATTTACACACCGCATGGGCCTATTAGGACACATGCGCCTCCACGACAACCTCCGGTAAACCACCAAAGGCTAAGCTACATCAGCGCACACTACCTACACCAATACATCGACAACACCCTCACAATCACCATTTACCAGAGTATATCACGGTTTTCTAGAAACCGTGGCTGGGAAGGCTGCCAATCTGACGCTTCCACCAAACCACGCCGTCGGCTCAGTGTATGTGCTGTGTGTGTCGAGTGGCTGACCAGTGGACTGGGAGTCAGACGGCGATGGCTCCTCCATATCCCCTGAGTAAGTAAATCCTGGTGTGCGTTATGGGGCCAGGTCGTGCTGTGGCGCGCGAAGACGGGTACGCCGACCCGTCAGCCAATGCGCCCACTCCCACATAAGACAACTGACTGGCTCGGATGGTGGTCTGATTGTGGGGGTGGGGGAGAGAGTGAGGTCAAAAACTCAGCGCATTTTCCTCACTATAAACAATCTGACGCGCTTGAAACTATCATGGTGCGCTAAAAGCCATGGCTTGAAAGGTTGCCAACTGACGGGATAACTCTCACCGCCTCTTCAGCCCAATTGTGTGTTTTGTGTGTAGTGGCTGACTGGCAGACTGAGAGTCAGGCTGCAATGGCTCCTTCTTAATGTGGCCTTTATGGCACTTCCACTCCGTAGGATCCGAGCCAGGTGTGGTGGTACGCCCAGGAGCGGCTCCGGCCGCGCCAGCCACCTGCGCCCTCTCCCATCTCCGGTCTTCTTGACTCTGTCTTGACACCGGGCTCAGGCGGGAGAGGAGGAAAGAGTTCGGTAGCTGCAGCGCAAGGCTACTATCACTTTAAACTAAATCACGCGCAAGTCACCGTCCCTGCACCACCTGGTGTGGAGCATACGGTGGACCTCGTCAAAATCGACGATCGAACTGTCGTATAACAGGGACCGGATTTCGACTGGTTGTTTTTTTCTCCCACTCACCACATCTAGCCATAGAATTTGTACGTTCGTGTTCAAAACAGAGGCACTAAGGAAAGCCTTGAGAAAGATTCAGCTACTTAATCGCCTGGTCCGGCGGAATCTCCGCGAAAGTTTGACGAAACTTTCAAACAAGATGGTCGTTCCAACCTCAATGACCTGTAGACCGGGGCTTTTCCCGATTACTGAACGCAAACCAACATCAGAGTAAAAGGAGAGATGAAATTTCGCCAAGTAGATGCAAACCATACAGATTCACAAGTATTAGCTACAAACTGATGGAGAAAATAATAGAGCCAAGGTGACGAATTTTCTTGAAGAAAAAGCTTGTCCAGTGTGTGTGAGCATGGATGTAGAGGTGGTTGATCATTTTCATAGTCAATGAAGGTTAGACTACATATAAAGAAATGGTTTTATCACTAGATATAATCGACACTGAATTCAGTAAACTTTCTTACAGACGGATATTGGCCAGTTTCTGTTAGTAATTCCAAATCGGAGCGGGCAGCAGTCCACAGTGGAATTCCGAAGTGGCTTTCTGGATCTGATTCCGTGTTAATATATGGGAGCTTCTGGCCGGATTGCTTGATTTGTGAAAGAGTAATGTTTGCTTAATAATTTGGGTCGATTGAAATGATGATGGGAAGAACGGTTCCATGGCTCCATACTCATTTCATGCTAAATTATTTGATTTCGATCCAACAATAGGGAGACGATGAGGGTTGAACATCATTACATCCTCGGTGATCAGCAATTCAAAGCGGCTAATGAATTAACAGACTTCAGTGTGGATATGACGTCCACTATCAAAACCCAGTCACAGCAGACAATTATGTTTTTCAGTTGGATTCGATTCATTGAGAAAATTGTCGTGAGCTTGTGATTACGCTATAAGAATCATAACATTGGAAGTGGTGTAGAGAGAAACCATGTAGGTTCCAATAGTTAAAAAGGACCACAAGTATGAGGAGTTGAGCAGTTCAAACTCTTATCGCTATGGTTCTCTGTGGAACCTAACATCCGGAGGACATCGCAAAAAATGTGCGTCCACCAGGAATTCTGAGAGGGTCTGTCGTCGAAGGTGAGGTAACGCTAAACCGTTGCCATGCCTGCAATGTCATCAACAGCCAATATTGATATACCCGGTGCGCTTATTCAGGGCCCACTATGCCAGGGTCATCCTTCTTCGCAGAGAGCACTTCCAGACTCGTAGACCGGCGACTATTTGACCAATTTCTGCTCGGACACGCATGTGCATGGGTCACTAGCCACGACGCCCCTTGAGTAATGCAACACACGCCCATTGGAGAACACTGGAATCTGCTGCACGATCCTATAAAAGTGGCATGACTTGACGCAGGCAACAGTAGTGGCCACTGAGACAATAACTGAGGGTTCCGCGCACAATAAACTTCCTGGCACAGGTGTCTTTCGTCCTTTCATACAACCCAGGATTTGACCTGATGAGTCTAGTGCTCTGAGTTCACTCACACTGCTTAGATGCTACAGGTCTGTCAGTCTTGGCAAGGCAGACCACAACGAATATCTACATGTCTAAGTCAATTCACGCCTCACAACCATCCCAGATCAACAACAAACGCAGAGAGATAGGCGACAAAAGCGCTCCTACCACCCAACCTTAGTTGTTATGAATAAGGCAAGAAGGAAAGGAGTGACGGCAAGTTAAATTCGAATCTTTTACATAATTGAAATATTAAGTGCGCAAAAATATAGCACAAGAGAAGGCGGAGAAGAAGGAATACAGTTAGTCAAAAGAAAAATGAATATGACCTTGAATAGTGCACCTGCGAATTGGATGTGTGGAAGAGGGCGGCAGCTGGACGATGAGGTAAGGGATAAAAGGTGTCAACCTGCCTCTCCACGCGGTCGGGAAGTGGGGCCGCCGAAGACGGCATCATAGAGAGGTGTGAAAAAATAGGCAAAAAGAGAACTATGCGGATGAGGAGGGTATGGGGTGAATTCAACGCGACGCAACAGAAATGAGGCAAGGAAACAAGTACATACGCACACAAACACACCAACTTAAAGTCCGGGCGTGGTTGAAATGTCAGGTTCCAGTAGGCTCTGTAGAGTTCCACGGTGACAGTGAGGATTGAGGGGGTGCAGAGAGAGAGAAAAAGGGGCGAAGAAGGAAACATAAAGGATGACAGTATTAAAGGTACTCAGGAAATTAACAGAAAAAAATGCGCAAAATAGCCCGCATGCTGTAAACGGACATTCAACTAGGCATCGGCACACACAAGACGAGCCCTATCTATCTGATAGAATTGTAACGCCCCAAACAAAGGGCGTTGAGTTTATGCGGTGGGGGGGGTGGGAGGGGAACAGATGACCCGATGATAGCAATGCGAGCTGCCATCCCCCGCGTTCGTAAGGGACAGAAAAACAGAAACCTAGGAAAGTATTGCACTTACACATTGCATTCGTATTGGAGGGGGAGGGGGGGGGGAGGGGGGAAGGGAGACCTGAGTATGGCAGACAGGCAGCGAAGCGGAAAGACTAGGACAGACGAGAAAGAAAGAAAGGAGGGATGGGGTGCGAAGATGAATGTAGAAAAGGCCAGATTACGCCCACTTTTTCCCGCGAACTGTTGACCCCGGCACGGCCTTATGGTTGTATAACGGAATGGCTGGGAATTCGGTGTCGTCAATCAGCTGAGATGAGCTGGTGGGCATCGAGGTTACATCTGAAAGCTCGGCAGCGGTCAAATCCCCTGCGCGTGGCGAAGGCAAAAAAGAGAGGCAAACAGAGGCCTTAGTTGTACACACGGACTGCACACACACTCTTTAATTCTTCCCCCCTCTGCTCCCGAGGAAATTCCAAAGTCAAGGTCAAAACCTATAAGATATAAACCTAATGGACACAGTATAATATAGAGTTACAATAGTTGGGAAGGACTTGAAGTGAAACGGACTCGAATCGCTGACCTAAGTCATTTTGACTTTTGATAATCTGACTGGGAGGTATGTCAGTATCCGGCTAGTAATCATGGTTGGTGGAAGCTAGAAAGAATTTCTCGGCAATCAGTTTTTTGGCCGTAAAAGAACTTTAGAGTTACACCGCTGAAGTTCGAAAATGAACTATGTACCAAAATTACAGTGCCGACTCTGCACACAACCGACAGTGGCAAAAACGGCATTTCTAGCTGGCTTGCGCGCGGAAAGCTGCAACTGTTACATAACTAAAGTTAACAGATAAAGTTAACAGGTACTTAAACTTTGCTAGTAGGTAGTTAAGATGCGGTAACAGGGGTAACGATTGAATAAAATAGGGTGAGATAAGGGAGGGAGTGAAGCTTGATTAATCCTCAAAGTATTTATATCGCACGTAAAAGGAGAAAAACAGCAACAAAACGCACTGGAACCTTGCTCAACATGGACCAACCAGAAAGTGCTCGTTAGAAGTTAGCGGCCATAAGAATTGCCGCAAGGCCACAGCAGTAAATAGTTTTAAGAGCATGGCTGCCAGTTCAGAGGACCGTGGTATCGTTCCAGCCGGCAACCTTATGAAGGACGAATCTCACGGAGTTGTGGTAAGTCAAAAGACTCGGAATAATTTTGATAGGAAATGGATGAGCTTCACTTCATCTTCCCTCTCTACAAGCATGTGCTTGTGACAAGACTAAGCCAGGGGTGACACGACATAAGCTCCATGCCTCATGTTTAAATCGAAGGCAATAAAATTCTCAGTTTTTGGGCTTAACATATACACATAAGCTTCTACAGGCGTTTTGGAATTGCTTCAAATATCAGTAGCCCGGTACTACAATGGGAAATGAGAGTTCCATAAGGCCGGACGGGCACTAGGTGATGCCCAAAAGCCAGAACGGAATGTTGTACTTCGCCAGGCAACCAGGCTACGCCTATGACCATAGTTCACGATCGCAATCGATAAGAATAAGCTAGAGATTCAATTGGTCAAGGATCAAAATCAGTGGTGACCGGAGCCATTCTTGGTCTGCTGACGGGATGTGGGTGGGGGAGGGTATGGTCGGCATACAACAGCATTCATGTTAGCAAGTATCATTCCAGCCTCGGTAGTCTAGGGCGTCAGGAACGCTTTTTGATTGCTTCAGGCAACTCAATGGCCTCTTCTACAGAGAGACAAATTTGTGATCAACACTTGTCTAGGCCTGGAGCTCTAAAGCTGAGTGTACTAGGGTGGTTGAGCATCAGAGGAACCTTGCTGCGCCACAGACGTATGCATTCCAAAAATTCGAGGGATTAAATAAGACTCGGTACGGTAGCAGTTCTTAAAAAAGGGAAGCGGATAACTTACGGCCTGATACTGGCTCTTCAGCGCAAACGGATGCGAAACTGCGCTTCGGTGGGACTGACGCCGCGGAAGCAGCAGCACCACTCGCATTGCCATCATCTCCTCCTCGCGCTTCCACCTCCGGTCCGTACTGGCGTCTTTCAGGTTCACTGGACGCACCCGGAAAACTGGGTACTGAGCTTGGAATGGCCGGAGTCGGTGCTAGAAGGCTGCAAAACGAAGCCGCGGGAGGGGGATTAAGAAAAAAATAATGAGGAAATGACAAGTAAAGGTGTAAATAAAAGGACTCCAACGAATTTAGAGAAGATGGAGGAGCTGATGGATGAACAAAGTTAGCTTTCTGTTCGACCTTAGGCACCGTTTTCCAAGAAAAACAACAATTACACACGCGGAGTGGTTGCGAACAGCCCAGCAACAGGAAAAATAGAACAGCAAAACAGGGAGAATGAGAGATCTGGGTCGTCGAAAGTGGACAGTAGACCAAACTGTGCATTAAGCCAGACAGAAGAGAAGCTTGGTTCAGTAAGTCACCCTACAATTTGGGGAACCATGCTTTATTATAAGAAAATGAGGCGTCGAAAGTTGAATTACGACCGACATGAAGTTAAAAATAACCTTTGTCGGTGCTTCAGTACTGTTTCTGCGCCTAAAGCCCACCACCAATATTGCTGTCAGTTTAGTAAGTTCCCTTGCGCTGTAGGAGAATCAGGAAGTAGATAAGGAAGAGTAAAATTCAGCGCAGATAAAATGAGAAAAGCTTAAAATCACCACCATTACCGCCGCCGTCACAGCCGACACCGTCAGCGGGAAAACAGGAGAAGTCTGTCTTATTCCGCCCTAGCTTGAAAGGCAGCTTAGCACGGTAAGAAAACACCATAAAAAACATTTTCTGCGGGAAACTGACAGGTCGACAACGGCATCGAAACACAGAAAGCGGAACCACCGTTTGAAGAGAAGAAAAAAAACGTGCGAACCCTCTTCTTCTCTTGAATAGATGTCGATAGAGCCCTGAGGAACCCCACTCTCAACCGCCACCTCCGCCGATTGTTGATCGCCAAGACGGACAATCTGAGATCGCCCAATCAAGAAGTTTTCGATCCACTTCAAAAGCTTGCCCCTTACCCCAATACGGTTGAGTTTGTATAGGAGACGTTGGTGAGGCACGCTATCAAAGGCCTTCTTGAAGTCTATGTGCATGTTAGACTGGATGACATTTCGCAGTTGATACCATCGTGTCTCCACGGTAGCGTTATCATCTGGAGCATGCAGGTCCTCCAGTTTTCTCGGTTATTTGGTTGCTGAAATCAAAACAGTGAGCAGGCAAATAACTACAGGCCGGTAAGTCTCACCTCCATATGTTGCAAGATTATGGAGCGAATCATCAAACGTGAACTGATGCAGTTCCTGGAGTGGCATAATCTTCTCTCTGATGCGCAGCATGGATTCCGCAGAGGAAGGTCCTGTTTAACTAATTTGCTCTACTGTCTGGAACGATGGACCCGAGCGGTCGATGAAGGAAATGTAGTGCACGCAGTCTACATAGACTTCAAGAAGGCCTTTGATAGTGTGCCTCACCAACGTCTCCTATACAAACTCAACCGTATTGGGGTAAGGGGCAAGCTTTTGAAGTGGATCGAAAACTTCTTGATTGGGCGATCTCAGATTGTCCGTCTTGGCGATCAACAATCGGCGGAGGTGGCGGTTGAGAGTGGGGTTCCTCAGGGCTCCATCCTTGGCCCTATCCTCTTCCTTATATACATTGATGACTGCGTAACTGGCTTGGACTGTGACACCGCCATGTTTGCTGATTATATAAAGCTTTGAAAGGTCATCCACAACGCAGCTGATGAAGAAAATCTACAGGCGAACTTGCATCGACTCGAGGAATGGTCGCACAACTGGCTCCTCCCATTCAATGCTACCAAGTGCAATATTCTGCGATTCGGGAGAACCAGCTCCGGGTACCAGAGAATTTACTATCTGGACGACACACCGCTACCAGAAGTAGAGGCTCAGAAAGATCTAGGAGTATGGATCACGCCCACACCGAAGCCATCGTTCTATTGCTCAAAAGTAGCAAAAAATCTGCCATGTCAAGCTTGTATCTAATTAAGCGAGCGTTTGCAAAGTTCGACAAAGAGTGCTTTAATAAGGTCTTCGGGATGTTCGTGCGACCACAATTGGAATTTGCCATACAAGCCTGGAGACCGTGGTCTGTCAAAGACCACAACACCCTTGAGAAGGTCCAAAGACGTGCAACCAAGCTTGTTCAAGGTCAAAGCTGCCTGCCTTACGAGACACGATTGTCTAATCTTGATCTGTTTCCTCTGGACTATAGACAGCTACGCGGTGACCTAATACAAGCCTTTCGCATGCTGCGGGGTCAGGATTGTTGCCTTGCATCTGGCGAATTCTTTGAGATGGCCACTACCATTACTTTGCGAGGACATCCCATTAAACTACGTGTGAAAGGTGCAAGACTCGACACAAGAAGGTTCTTCTTCTCCAACAGAGTGATTAAGGCCTGGAATGCTTTGCCTGCGGACATAATCATGTCCCCATCCGTTGAATCTTTTAAGTGGAAGTTTGACCAGCACAGCCATAAGTACAACCACGACATCCGAACCTAACACATTTCCTGAAACATACTCCCATCAACAATTTTCGCGTCATATAACATACTACGTCCTATTTTGGAGTAACAATATTTTATAATTGTTTGTCCGATGCCCAGCAGTGTGTCGGGGAGATAACCCTTTGTCCAACGTCACTGGCAGCCTGGAATGTTCGTTCCCATTTAGACAATCCTAGGAGCAACCGGGCGGAAAGGAGGACGGCGCTAGTCACTCGGGAACTGGCGCGCTACAAGGTGGACATTGCTGCTCTCAGCGAGACCCGATTCCCTGAGCAGGGTCAGCTGGAGGAGGTGGGTGCCGGCTACATCTTCTTCTGGAGCGGCCGGCCAAAGGCAGAGCGACGCGACGCTGGTGTTGCCTTTGCCATCCGGAACGACATTGTTGGACGTCTGTCCTGTCTGCCGCAGGGTATCAATGATCGCCTGATGAGCCTCCGCCTGCCTCTTCGGGGAGACCAGTTCATCACCATCATCAGCGCCTACGCTCTCCCAATGACGAGCTCTGATGTGGCGAAGGACAAATTCTACGAGGACCTGCACGCTTTGCTGGCGACTGTGCCGAAAGAGGACAAGTTAATTGTCCTTGGTGACTTCAATGCCCGCGTCGGGACGGACCACGCTGCCTGGCAGGGAGTGCTGGGTCACTACGGTCTCGGTAGTTGTAACGATAACGGCCTCCTTCTGCGCACGTGTGCGGAACACCGTCTCCTGCTGACCAACACCTTCTTCCGCCTTCCGACGCGGGAGAAGGCCACGTGGATGCACCCTCGGTCGCGGCGCTGGCATCTGCTGGACTATGTTCTCGTCCGGAGGCGAGATCGACAGGACGTGCAGGTAACCAAGGCGATCCGCGATGCAGATGGTTGGACAGATCACCGCCTCGTCATCTCCCAGATGAGGCTCCGACTGCAACCTCGACGAAGGCCCCAAGGTATGAGGCCACCATGTAAGTTAAATACTCTTTTATTAAATTTGCCTGCTCACTGTTTTGATTTCAGCAACCAAATAACCGAGAAACTGGAGGACCTGCATGCTCCAGATGATAACGCTACCGTGGAGACACGATGGTGTCAACTGCAAAATGTCATCCAGTCTAACGCCCTGGATGTCCTCAGACGCGCACGCCGTCGACACCAGGACTGGTTTGACGACAATGACGCCGACATCAGCAACTTACTCGCGGAGAAGAATGAACTACACAAAGCCTACATGGGCCTTCGGACTGACGCCACCAAAGCAGCCTTTTTCAGATGCCGGCGCCTTGTAAAACAACGACTGCGGGAGATGCAGGATGCCTGGATGACCCGAAAGGCTGAGGAAATCCAGGGATATGCGGACCGCAATGAAATGAAAGAAATTTTCAAAGCCATCAAGGCCATCTACGGCCCTTGTATTAAGGTTTCCGCACCGCTGCTCAGCTCTGACGACACAACACTGCTGACAGAGAAATCGCAAATTCTGAAGCGCTGGGCCAAACACTTCAGAAATGTCCTTAATTGCTCATCAGCCATCTCCGATGCTGCCATTGACCGGCTCCCTCAAGTGGACACGAACAATGACCTGGATCTGCCGCCTTCCCTGCCAGAAACCATCCAGGCCGTGCAGCAGATTTCCAGCGGTAAAGCACCGGGATCTGACGAAATCCCACCGGAAGTCTACAAGCACGGTGGGCCCCGGCTGATGGCAGAACTCACAACACTCTTCCAGGAGATGTGGCGCCAAGGACAAGTTCCTAAGGATTTCAAAGACGCGACCATCTTCCATCTCTACAAACGGAAGTGGAACCGGCAACTCTGTGATAATCACAGGGGCATCTCGTTGCTCAACATCGCCGCGAAGATCTTCGCCCGTATCCTTCTCAATCGTCTTAACGGTCACCTAGAGCAGGGCCTGCTCCCGGAAAGCCAATGTGGCTTCCGCCGACACCGCGGAACAACCGATATGATCTTCGCTGCCCGCCAGCTACAAGAGAAGTGTTAGGAAATGCGAACTCACCTATACACTACCTTCGTGGATCTAACGAAAGCCTTTGACACGGTGAATCGTGACGGACTGTGGAAAGTCATGCAGAAATTTGGTTGTCCTGAGCGGTTCACGCACATGGTGCGTCAGCTTCATGACGGGATGACGGCGCGCGTCACTGACAACGGGACGGTATCCGAAGCATTCGCAGTGACCAACGGAGTGAAACAGGGCTGCGTACTGGCCCCCACCCTCTTCAGTCTCATGTTCTCGGCTATGCTGATGGACGCCTACCGTGATGAGCAGCCTGGTATCCGCATCGCCTACAGAACTGACGGGCACCTTCTCAACAGTCGGCGTATGCAGGCTCCAACGCGCGTGTCTACGACTACAGTTCATGACTTGCTCTTCGCGGACGACTGCGCCCTTAACACCGTGACGGAGGAGGACATGCAAAGGAGCATGGACCTCTTCGCCGAAGGCTGCGCCGATTTTGGATTAACAATCAGTACAGCCGAAACGGTTGTCATGCACCAGCCGCCACCCAGCGCGGAATACAATGCTCCTCGAATCAACGTCAACGGTGCTCAACTCAAAAACGTGGAGACCTTCGCTTATCTAGGAAGCACGATGTCGCGCAACACGAGAATCGATGACGAGGTTGCCCAACGGATCTCCAAAGCTAGTCAGGCCTTCGGCCGGCTGCAGGCCTCCGTGTGGCATCGCCACGGTATTCACCTGAACACCAAACTGAAGATGTACAAGGCCGTCGTCTTGTCGACACTCCTTTACGGAGCGGAAACCTGGACCGTCTACTCGAACCAAGCCAGGAAGCTGAATCAATTTCATCTCAGCTGCCTCCGCAGAATACTGAAGCTGAGATGACAAGACAGGATCCCGGACACGGAAGTCCTGGAGCGGACCGGAATCCTCTGCATCCATGCCATGCTAAGGCAAGTGCAACTGCATTGGAGCGGCCACCTGGTAAGAATGGACGACAAGCGACTACCCAAACGACTTTTCTACGGAGATGTCGCTACGGGTTCTCGCCGGCAGGGAGGTCAAAAACGACGCTACAAGGACACTTTGAAGAAATCGCTGAAGCACCTGCAAATCAACTCGGCGACCTGGGAGGACCTCGCCCAGGAAAAACCGGCATGGAGAAGATCCATGAAGACATGTTCAGCAATCTATAGAGATAACCGGATCGCCGCCGCCAAGGCCAAAGAGCGGCACGAAAGTCACCAGCGACCCGGATCAACACCGCCAATGCCCAGGCCCTGCCAACATGCCCGCGCTGTCAACGCATCTTCCGCGCGCGAATCGGCCTGGTTGGACATCTTCGGACGCAATGCACCTACAATCCGACAATTCCAATTTCTACGTCAAATTCTGCCAACCCTCCTTCTGACTCTCCCAATTTCACTCCTGGCATCAATTCCATTACTCCCACCATCATAGAGACCACATCCATCTACTCATCGTCTGTTACCCCCACCACCGCCTTCGCCTTCACTACCACCACCACCATCAGCGATGGGGAATCTCTCCTAAGCTGTACTCCATGCGACCGCACATTCACCTCACGCATCGGTCTGGTCGGTCACTTGCAAATACATCGTACAGAGACCGGTGAGCCAGTGCCTGGAACACCATCACACAGCAGAGATCGTCGCCTCCACTGCCCTCACTGTCCTCGCGCATTCACTCATCGCATGGGCCTATTCGGTCACATGCGCATCCATGACAGCGGAATACACCACAATGCCAACAACACCGATACACCATGCACACCCTCCGATCCTGCCATTCTTAGCGCCCCTGACACCCCCACTACCATGAATGACATCCCTCCCAGCCTCTACCGATTTCTCCTGCCCACACTGCGCCCGCAACCTCAACTCACGCATCGGCCTGATCGGTCACCTGCAAATCCATCGCACGGAGGCTGGTGAACCAGTGCCTGGGGCTCGAACATACAGTCGACGCGCCCGCCTTCACTGCCCTCACTGCTCCCGCACATTTACACACCGCATGGGCCTATTAGGACACATGCGCCTCCACGAAAACCTGCGATAAACCATCGGAGGCTAAGCTACATCAGCGCACACTACCTACACCAATACATCGAAAACACCCTCACAATCACCATTTACCAGAGTATATCACGGTTTCCTACAAACCGTGGCTGGGAAGTCTGCCAATCTGACGCTTCCACCAGACCACGCCGTCGGCTCAGTGTATGTGCTGTGTGTGTCGAGTGTTTGACCAGTGGACTGGGAGTCAGACGGCGATGGCTGCTCCATATCCCCTGAATTTGTTAATCCTGGTGTGTGCGTTAGGGGGGCCAGGTCGTGCTGTGGCGCGCGAAGACGGGTACGCCGATCCGTCAGCCAATGCGCCCACTCCCACATCAGACAACTGACCGGCTCGGACAGTGTCTGATGGTGGGGGTGGGGTAGAGAGTGAGGTCAACAGCTCAGTGCATGTTCCTCACTATAAATAATCTGACGCGCTTAAAACTATCACGGTGCGCTAAAAGCCGTGGCTTGGAAGGTTGCCAACTGACGGGATAACTCGGACCGCGTGGTCAGCCTAATGTGTGTTTTGTGTGGAGTGGTTTACTGGCGGACTGAGAGTCAGGCTGCAATGGCTCCTTCTTAATGTGGCGTGTATGGCACTCCCACTCCGTGGGATCCGAGCCAGGTGTGGTGGTACGCCCAGGGGCGGCTCCGGCCGCGCAAGCCACCTGCGACCTCTCTCATCTCCGTTCTTCTTGCCTGTGTCGTGAGACCGGGCTCAGGTGGGGGAGAAGAGTGTGCGGTAACGTTAATCGCCGCGGTTGGAAGGTTGCCAACTGACAATTACACTCAGACCTCGCAGTTAGTCCATATGTGGTGTGTGAAGTGGCTGACTGGTGGTCTGAGAGTCAGGCTGCGATGGCTCCTTCTTAACGTGACCTCTGGCTATCTCACACATGTGAGATGTAAGCCGTTCAACCCCCTGTTGTGTGAAATCCTGGTGCTTGTGTTTGGGGGGGCAGGTCGTGTACGTAGTACACGTAGACGAGGTCACCAGCAGCTGCGCCTGCTTCCGCATCAGACAACTGACCGGCTCGGACAGTGGTCTGATTGTGGGGGTGGGGAGGGAGTGAGGTCGAGATCTCAGCGTATTTTCCTCACTATAAACAATCTGACGCGTTTGAAACTATCACCGTGCGCTAAAGGCCGTGGCTTGGAAGGTTGCCAACTGACGGGATAACTTGGACCGCGTGGTCAGCCTAATTCGTGTTTTGTGTGGAGTGGCTGACTGGCGGACTGAGAGTCAGGTTGCAATGGCTCCTTTTTAATGTGGCGTGTATGGCACTCCCACTCCGTGGGATCCGAGGCAGGTGTGGTGACACGCCCAGGGCGGCTCCGGCCGCGCCAGCCACCTGCGCCCTCTTCAATCTCCGGTCTTCTTGACTCTGTCTTGACACCGGGCTCAGGTGGGGGAGGAGGAGAGAGTGCGGTAGCTGCAGCGCAAGGCTACTATCACTTAAAACTAATTCACGCGCAAGTCACCGTCCCTGCACCACCTGGTGTGGAGCATACGGTGGACCTCGTCGAAATCGACGGTCGAACACTCGTGTATATGTCAGCCTTTTTTAATTTGCAGTGTGATTGACATCAATAGGGAGCTCAAAGGCTTCGCCTATAGTTCCCTTAATAAAACTGAACTGGACTGAACTACGTTTTTTTGCAACAAGCACGCGACTTGTTAAAATTTCAATCTACTTACTCTCAGTATCTGTAGGTGGTGCCAAGATGGGCGAGTCAAAAAGCCCACACAGACGACGAAACTCCGCCAGGTAGCGACAGCTCGACTGAAGGCGTAACGAACCACAGTTCCGACAGAATTGTTTGAATGGACCGGGGGCCCTGGATGGGAATGGAGTGATCGAATGTCGGTGAAGATGCCGGTGCCCCCTTCCACTCTCAAACGCTGACCCCCGTCCCCACGATTACCATCGCTGCTTATCAAATCGTCATCCTCCGCTCAATTTCAGCATCCCCTCATCCCAACCCAGCAGTTGCCCACAGCGTTGCACTCCCCACCGGTTATCCAACGGACATGACAGAAGTCCCCCCCACTCCAAAAGGGACATAGATTCATGTAACACTCCCTTCCTTATTTTCTATTGTGCCCTTTCATACCTTTATATCCTTCTTATAAGTAGAATCAGGGCACGGCAGGCGTTAGTCGGGTTGCGCTCCCATAACAAATGCCGAACATGTGGGTGTGGTGGCACGCCCAGGGGCGGCTCCGGCCGCGCCAGCCACCTGCGTCCTCTCCCGTCTCCGGTCTTCTTGACTCTGTCTTGACACCGGGCTCAGGTGGGGGAGGAGGAGAGAGTGCGGTAGCTGCAGCGCAAGGCTACTATCACTTAAAACTAATTCACGCGCAAGTCACCGTCCCTGCACCACCTGGTGTGGAGCATACGGTGGACCTCGTCGAAATCGACGGTCAAACTGCCATTAGTAGAATCCATTTCCGACATTTCTGTCGTTCCTTCTAATGAACGTTGGGTTTGCGTGATCGGCATGGGGCTTAGAGATCCTGTTTAGTAGGCGCATCGACTGTTAGCGACTATAGGTGCGTTACTCGCCCGTGTGTGTGCCAACCTCGAAGTCCACGGCCGCTACAAAGGCAATTATCGCACCGCCACGTAAAACCACCTGGGATGAACGCGGGCGCATAGCAGCTGCAACATCTGGCCAGTAAGACAATGATCGTACCACGTGCAACTATCCGCGATGCATTTGGCAGCTGTGAATTGTGATAAGCACCTGGGCAATCCACGAACCTTGTTTCTAAATTTAATTTCCACCAGTTATTTTACTATCTGTGGTTATAGACGCAAGTATAAATTAGGGACGCCAAACGAACAAAGATAATAGAAGTGAAAAGGCGAGTTCCCAGAAGTAGTCGTGAAGACGAAGACACGAAGAGCTTTATTAACCTGACGTGTGCTGAGAATTTTGACAGACACGCAGGCGCATAGCAACTGCAAAACCTGGCAACCCAGACACCACGCGTAACCATCCGCGATGCATTCGGCAGCTGTAAGTTGTGATAAGCATGCAGTGGCCTAGCAACTACAGCCCAGAAATACGGTAACGCCTGTGCAGCATCTGACTTGGTTCCCGAAGATGCATTCGAGTGAGAATCCGAAACGCCATCTTGTTCCAGCGGTTGTGTCACCTTCTCCGCGCTATACGCCATCAGCAGTCAACCAAAAGCTGACCTGAGGTGGAGGCGTGAAATTCGGTCAAAATTAAATTGGTTACCCCACAGGCTAGGCATTCAAGAGCTCAAACACCCTCGTGAGCTGCGATCGGGAATTGGCACCTAATCGATTCGATCGCGAGAAGAAGTTTAGACCCACAGATAGTTACGCACAGTAAAAAGCAGGCGAATATGTACATGGGCGAAGGTTGAGCCAGTCAGCCCTTTGCAAAAAAAAAAAAATTGCGAAAAACAGCAACAATTTCAGGCAAATCAACGGCAAAGCTGTCAGGAGAGGAGCAAGGACAACACACACGACAGTTCGACCATCATACTCCGATGGCGTCCATCATATGCTCCACAGCATGGCGGAGCAGGCACGGTGATCTGCGCGTTAATCAGTTTTGAGTGATACTAGACTTGCGTTGCGTCTACCGCACTCTCTCTCTCTTCCCTCGCCCGCCTGTGCCCGGTGCCAATATAGAGTCAAGAAGACCAGAAGCGGGGTCGGACGCTGGTGTCTGGCGCGGCCGAAGACTCCCCCCGACCATGCCACCACGCCTGAATCAGATCACACGGAGTGGGAGTGCCATAAATGGCAAAAGTGACTGGTGCAGCGTGAGCCTGCACCCACGCGCCCCTCCATGTTAGGCGGTTGTTATGGGAGCGCATCCCGAGTAACGCCTGCCATGCCCTGATCTGAACCTCGTGTTGGCCTAAGAGGCCCGTTTAGGGGGTACAAGACACGGAGCGAATGTTTGCACGCAGCCCAGCATCACACACGAGGCCACCGCGCACAGCTGTCACGGCCATTCGAGGTAGCCAATAAGCTAACTGCATAGCAGAGGAGATGTTGGTCATCCAACGATCAGATGGGTAATTCATTTAACCCAATTGTGAAAAACTCGGCGACCTCGGTGGGATTTGAGCCCACAACAGGGTGCTTTAGTGCATCCAACGCTCTAGCCAACTGAGCTACGAGGACCCGAACGGGAGCCGTGAGTTTAACCATACTTGAGTCAAGAATTAGTGGATTCCATACGGTGCATTAGGCTGGGCGGGTAATTTGACCCAAGTGTGATTAAACTCACGGCTGCCGAGGAGAGGGGGCTCGCTAGAACGTCGGCTGTACTAAAGCCTTCCCCTTGCTGGCGTGGGTTCGAATCCCACCGAGGCCGCCGACGTTTTTCACAAGTGGGTCAAAAGAGGTAGCCAATCGTTACAAAATTCCAGTTCGTTGACGTCGAGAGGGTTACTGCGAGGTCAACATTTTTAGAGCCTGTCAGTGCACGTCTGCTAGCAGGCACGCTGGCGGGCTTTTGAAATTGAGCCGCCATCTTTTCTGCTCTCCATTCGCATATGAATCCTCTTATTTGTACGTCGATTGGCCTAGTTCACCCATTATATACTGTATTTTAACCCTATTTGTTTATTCGAACTACAAAATGAGGTCATCAGCGCACAACGCTGGCACCATTTTGAAGGAAGTCCAAATTGATCAATATTTTGAGACGCATTCAAGGACGATTCTTCAAGGTGAATTGAGGACCTTTTTTGCTGAAATTTTTGGAATTTTACATTCAAAATAAGGCGCAGCTCTCTCTCTCGCTCTAGACTGAAACCTCCCACGACTACCCCACCGCTCCCTGATCAGAAGACGTCAAAAGTTGTGCAAGGGCGGGTTCCCAGAGGCCTACGCTTCCTACACAGAGATTGCACAGTAGTATGACATTGCGCGGGCAGCACACCCACGCAATGACGGAAGCTAAATGATTGGTGGTGGTGGTGGTGGGGGGGGGGGGGGCAGGGGGAACTGCGAGGGCTGCTAAGGTAACACAATGAAAACCTAACAATGAAGAAATTTGCACTTCAATTGGAGATATGCGAAGGGATTCGGGTAAGGTGAGAATGTAGTCAGCGAATTGACGAGTATTCAGACTAGAAGCCAGTCAGAATGAGACTGAGACAGTAAGTGTAAGATTATCAGCTTCCACAGTCCCATTCCCCCGATCAGGTTCGGGTGCCGGTTCGTACCGATGCTTGAAGTAATGATATAACACAGGTCTTCTTCAAGTATGAAGTAAGAACTACTTTTATGGGCAACGAAACAAGATGCGGGAACGTAAGTAAGTGGGTCGAATCAAAAACACATTTCGGCCTTTCGGTTGACATTTCATGAGTTAGGGAATCCACTGTAAGTAATCTTCTCTCAAAAATGGAAAAAACGCTCTAACATTTCTGTTGAAGTTTCATGAGATAGACCAGATACGGAAATATCAGTTTAAGCGAGCAGGTACAGCTAGGGTTGCAGTACTGGCTGCTACAAAACCGCCTACTACACTGCTGCCATTCTTGCCAACGAGGAACTGTCTGACGAGTTCTCAAGTGCCCGACCGGGTTAGCCCCTCCTGGTTGCCCCGTGTGCGGAAAGCCCATTTCAACACAAAGAAAAGGATGCCGGGAGGGGGGCGGATGCCAAATAAAACAAGAACAAGACTTACTTTTGGGTTCGAATCAAGGTGGCCTCACCACCTTGCACAGGATCGATGGAGTAGATGTGCAGGAGACCGTCCAGTCCAGCGACCAGTAGCCGGTACTGGTGATTGACACTAAAACATAAAAGCGGAGGTGATTGACAAAGTGGAACAAGAAGACGAATAGGCAATTTGTCCTTGGCGGATGAAGGCTTCGCTGATCGGTTACGGAACTCACGCGTATCGTTCTGCCTTGGGGCTCACTCTTGAGCAGTCGTAAAGCGGCTAGTATGAGTACAGGCAGACAAAGATAAGCGGGAGACTGGCAGGGCTATTTCTGGCTTATTAGCCATCATCAGCTAGTCATACGCAAGTCCAGGTGTTGCTGCACCACCCGAGGCTGAAACCCGCAATCGGATGATTAGTAGGCAAATGATCTAACCCACTGCACCACGGGCTCCTTGTCTTGTCAGTTTAGATTGGGTAGTATTGATATCGGTGGAGTGGATGTTCATCAATCAGTTACGGGACTCACTTGTCAAATTCAGCCTCGTTTCGAAAGTCATAACCGAGTCGCATCTCACCTTGAGCTAGCTGATCCACGATTTCAGGCTGTGCCTATGGCCTAGACGAGCCTCAACATTCGCTCGGTTGTCTCGCAGTCGGATTGCCAGACTGCTGTGGACCTAATTAATGACAGCCAATCATCGTCATGTTTCCCTACCACCAGCGACCTCAATCGCTGCCGCTGATGATCCCCGACTGTGTATTCGCTCAAAGTGATGATCCACAGCGCTTGCACAGATAGCTTTCACCGACAGCTGTTCTGCGCTATCATCAGCTACCTGTGACCACACAGCTATCAAACTTCCATTAAATGAAAATTCTGCATTCTTCTGTGCTGTTAAGAAGGTCCCATACGTCACTCATAAAATTATGCAATGGCTAGGGACTTCATAATAAGCAGTAATAATCGGACAGATAAAACGCTATTGGGCTTAAACATCTCATAAGCGGAATCGTGTTCAACACCGTAAAATACCCCTTTTCGAGGATAAATTGCGAAGAAAACGTGACTGGGCACCAAATGAGTATAACGAATGATATTTTTGACTAAACTACACTGAAATTTATAAGGGCAATGGAAAAATGCGGTTTTGCGGGAGGCCAAAAATGAAGTGCAGTTTAAATAAGCGCACCCTGGCGTTGCCGACATATCTTGGGATGATGGCGCCTGATAAGCAATATCACAATACCAACCAAGTAATCCTTCCTAAGGGAAAACACTGTAGGATTTCGCCTAATATTTCACGAGGTTGGTCACAGATCAGGGTGCAGCATCCACCAAGGAGACACAGAGAGATTTAAACGGTTGCGAAACCTTCCCGGCAAACTGAAATGATCCTTGGGTGGTGCACCACGTGGGGTTAGGTACGACTGACTGACGACGGCTAACAAGCCCGAAATAGCCCTGCAAGTCTCCCGCTTGTCTTTGTCTGCCTGTACGCATACTAGCCGCTGTGCGGCTGCTGACAGAGCTCGAGAGTGAGCCTAAAGGCAGAGCGAAACGAGTGAGTTCCGTTAGCGATCGGTGCGCGTTCATCAACGAATGCAAAGTGCAGTGACTTATGCAGCGTCCGGCTAAAAAAGCAAATGGAAGTGTAACTTGATTAAATCCTACTTAAAACGCGCGAAACAGAAGAAACCACACAATAGAGCACTCGACTGTAAATTGCAGGGTGCCTGAAAAAAAACATTTTTTTTCCAGACTCTTTTGGCTACTCTCCAACCGTCAGGGAAAATATAGACAAGGCAAAAAAAGAGGCCTAAACAGCGGACAGAGGTGAATGAGCATTACAAGACGAGTGACTGAAAGCCAATTTTAGACGCGATTGCTGGAACAGGAAGTTTATTGGCCTGACGCGATCACTGGAACAGGAAGTTTATTGGCCTGATGTTTCGGATTCTCACTCGATGATGGGCTCGAGTGAGACCGTGTCTTCGACTTTTGAACTGCTTCCTTGAACTCTCTGTTCGCTTCTATCAACAAGTTTAGACTCTCCGCATAAATCACGGCGTACGCATCTCGTAACGAGCGAGGAAGCAGCAAAAGAGTCCATTCAGTGCGTACAGAAGCCATTTCATCCACTTGGGTAAACAATGTGTGGCATCAAGAAATGCGAAGCCCCTTTAGGTAATGTGAAAGGATACATGCATAAGAGGACACACGGTGGTTGATGCGACCGGCATTTGAGTGCTAAACAGGCAGTAAATGGGCTCTTGTTTGCTTTTTTTAAAAATTTTGACATTTATTTTAGACGCAACAGAAATAGTTCTGAGGCAGATTTCATTTCATTTCCTTTTTCGCCTTAGAAACAAGAAATTTATTATGCAAATGCGTGTCCCAGTACAAGACTGCAGGCTTACGCACACTTTGTACTGCAAGGTCAGTAATAAAGGCAATGAAAGTTTTCACCAGGAGATTGGAACACGTCGAAAGTCAGCATCAACACCCATAAAAGGAAAAAATGAGGCCATTGCTGACGGAATTTTGTTTTCCTGCACAGCACAGGCGCATGCGTGGTGCGCGCGGTATTCTGCTAGCTTATTCGCGCACACACTGTGTGTGCCGAGAAAAGTTTTACCCGAACGCAGACTTTGAAAGGATACGGGATTTAGCCGTGGAAGTGTGGCCCATGGGCAAATATTATCAGTAATAGTGCGATCAACCTGGCGAATTAATAACAAGAACAGTATTCAGAAATAAGCCGAGCGGTCAAGGCAAGGGACTATTTGCTAATGTTTCCTCGGGATAAGGATTACGAAATTTGCCTTCGCCTAATGCGAGAAAACAATGAGGTCACGGTTAAGCAGGGCGGTGTTTAGAGGAGGTTTCTGTTTGCGCAAAATAGTAGAAACCAGTCGATTGAGCACTGGAGAATAAAGTGAGGGATAACCGTTGGAAAGAAAAAAAGTTATTGGTTTCCCAGCCTTCTTTAACCGTCAGTACAAATAGACACCTAAGGCGAGGACAGCGGACAGAGAGGAAAGGAGTTGACAAAAACCAGTTTCGGAATTCCTGAATAACAAAAAAAAAAACATGGTGGAAGCAACTTCTACTACCGCACCGAGAAAGCACGAGAAGGATGTTATTTGTTGAACGCTAAAAAGTGCCATTAAGTGCCTACAGAGGTGATTCACAGGCAGCATTTGATAACGTTACATAGCATGCAAAAGGAGGAAGGAATTCGACCGTAGTATGCAAGAAGGCAAGGACAACATTTCACAGTAAGGTAGTGGTTGGAAACCACCTATTCAGATGAGTGGGCACTAACTTACAGGGTTAGAGTTAGGGTTTAAGTCAATGTTAGGGCGATGGCGCAAGGCCACTACCTTTAGCTAGAGAACTGTCTAGGCCTGATGGTCATCAATGCTGGTGAACAGCCAAACTAGACGACATGGGCGGACACCATAAACAACAAGGTGCTTATCGACATCGTAAAATAGATGTCCTCGGTTACAACGGCATTCGCAAACACCGAATCGAAAGCACAGACCAATCAAATATTCGCGATTTAACTACTCCCCTGTCTGATGGACTTACTATTTCCCCGCACGCAAAGGAACAATCAACGGTCATAATCTGAGAGCATCTTCCACTGGCAGCCGGTTGGGTTTCCCGTGTCGGTGACTAGCTGAGCGTGTAGACTGGTTTGTGTGGGAAGCAGCCTTGCGCTAAAAAGCGCAGATTTGGATCCTGTGTCCCGTTTTCTTGCTTTACGATGGGATCAGGAGGATACAGAGAGGAAAGTGGGATCAACGAAACACGCCAGTCAGCCAGCCATCCTCCTTCCCCCACCTCCTAAGCAGCAAGCAATCCCTTAGGTGGCATTGGCGAATTCAGGTCGCCATCCACATACATAAATCACTGTATATATTGAAATACGGGCATCATAGACAGTTAATAAGTAACGACGAAATTCGGCGTGATTGGTTCTGCGCATTTTAATTTGTCCTTAAAGATTTTGTAAGTGGCATCCAAATTGGTATGCCGGTTGGTGCATGTCTCACCTGAGCGCATTACATCGAGGAATTCACGGCCTTTTCTGGTTAAGCAGGTGCCCACAATCCGTGTTTTCTCCCATGCCATGTTTCCAGTGTGTGCATAACCACTTGGGATAAATGGTCTTGTCTTCTAACCGCTAACTGATTTTCGTGTAGGCGGGTTGAGACAGATTTCCCAGTTTGCCCACAATAAACGGCATTACAACTGGAACATGGGATTTTGCCGATAAAGAAGGTGTCACAACCATCCTTAACAAAGTAGACGACACAGGGAGGATGCTTTCACTCTTAAAAGACGATGCAAAATAAAAACCTTTTGCGTGCGTAATGGGGCAATATATATATATATATATATATATATATATATATATATATCGCGTTCATCATCTCCTGAAGAAGACGAAGAAGATGAGGGGGCGAGTTCATGGACCAAATTGTATTTGTACTGA